>JAJIYU010003065.1:0-27902 GCA_030144865.1 Tinospora cordifolia | reverse complement strand
ATACTACATGGAATACCCGTCTGGGTTTTCAGGTGAGCTTCTTTCATTAGGGAAAATGATTGATCTCCAATTGCATTATTTATGCTTCGACAATATTAAGTATATCTTTCCTAACTGTAGTGGAGATCAAGATTCTGTTGTGCCACTGTTGGGCTCTCGAACGCTTGTTCGTGAACTTGCTCACGACATGGGGCTCAAGACAACTCTCCCATATGGAGCTTGGTTTTACAAAGGACAGGTACTTCTATCTTGGTTTAAGTTCTTCCTGTCCATCACATGCCCTCATAAAATTCTAATGTGTATGTTCCCTTTTTGGTTCTTGCATAGGTTGGAGGTTGGCAAATTGAGTATGGAAACTTATTGACCTTTGCTACTGTGAGAGGGGCTGCTCATATGGTACCATATTCACAGCCCGCAAGGGCTTTGCGTTTGTTTAGATCATTTGTTTCCGGACAGAGACTACCCAATACAACATATCCTTCTATAGATGATTGAGAAAGCTTGAAGAGTACCTGAAATAATGAGCAGCTCAAGCTGCCTCATACATTCCTAATTTCAGATTTTCTTCTTCTGTCTTTTGATTTTAAAGAAAAATTTAATAAAACAACAATTTAGAATTATTTAGAAGAATTTTAGAAACTTGGGTTCAGGGTAGCATCTTGTTCTTGATTGATGAAGGTAATTAGAAATTCAGAACAGAAATGTTAAACATCTAGTTCATGATTTAGCCTGCTGATATAGTTTGATTCAGGTGAGAAGTGAGTGTTGGATGTTACAATGTTATATTTGTCCACAGCCTTATTCTCTACATTTTCATGGTAAAATTCACTTTTCTGTCAAATAATAACATCCTAAAATGATATAAGAGCTTACCCAGTTTGTTTGAGCTGGCCACCTTACCTAAATTACTTTACTTCAAAGAATATTTTTACAAGGATTGAATGGGCAACATCTACTCATTACAGTACTTAGAATCAGTATCTAATATGGATTCTATTTTCAGATATAACCTATCCTTGTAAATTGCAATTATGACTGCATGTTCCCTTATATCTGAAAAGAAAAATTCCAAGGGAAACTAATTTAATTTAGATTTCTAGTATGCGTTAATAATTTATCTACTCACAATAATACACATAATTAGATCTTTATCTAAAAATTATAACTTTTGGGTCAAATGAATTTTAACACGATATTAAAGTAAAGTTTATTAAGGAGGTTTCATATTTGAACCTTATTGTAAGCATATTTGATTGATTATTTTATATATGTCTTTTTTTTTTTTTTTTACTTGTTCAAAGTCAAGGCTACGTGTCATTATGCATGTAAGACAACTACTTTTAAAAAGGACAATCCAAAAGTGAGAACCAAGAGAACCATATGGATAAGGAAATAATAAAAAGCAAGGTAGGCATCATAGTTATTAGGTCATAGAAAATGCAACCAAATACTAAGAGCTAGGGCTTTACAGGTTTCAACGTTGCAATCATTGGGGAAGAAGCCTTTTTTGTGCAAATAGGTTATAATTTGTCTCTTGCATAGATAAGCAAGGGATTAAAAAAAAAACAAGTATATCTTATGGAAATCATGATCAAAATTTTGGGGGATAAAACTTTATTAGTGTATCAAATGCACAAGTCCTTTTGGGGGATAAAGCCTTTCTATCTTTTATAGTCCCAAAAAAAAAACAAAAAGATGTCTTATTACTCTTATTTTGAAAAATTAAGAAAAGAACAAAAAATTATAAAAAAAAATACCATTGAACAAATACTAACTATTGAAATAAAAATAATTAAATGACACCATCACCAAAAAAAATGTAAAGAACGATGTGCTTAAATGTTTTTGGTCTTACCACATAGCAAATAAACCTCTTGATACCGGTAAATTAAAATAATAATAATAATAATAAGAGTTTCTTGGCTTAATTCTGTATACTTTTTTTTTCTAGGTTTTGGTAATTTTAATAGTTTTAAGTTGATTCAAAAACTTATATCCTAATCTAGGATTCAAACTAAAATACCACCTAATACCTCACTTTAAAAGAGATAATATCCATTGGAATCTAGAGTATGTGCTTGTAGGGTCATAAGTTACAATTACTGCAAGTCATGATTATAATAATATTTTAGAATGTTATTTGCATACTTAATTTCTTACTAAGCTTATATTATCTACTTAATCATAAAAAAGTAGCAATCCACTTGGTATGTTACCATTGGCAGGGAGGCTACCGTCTTAGAATTTCATCTAGCATGTTCAAACCATGTTGCATTGTTGCCTCAATATTATCTACTTAAAATATAATTTTATCAATATTATGGTTGCTATATGAATTTTGAAAGTATAACTATTCTGCTATCCACTTCTCTATTGGACAAATTAGCAATTTCTTAGCTATATCATCTTTTACATGTCATTATTTCAAATAACTAAGTGAATTTTAACTTTTTGAATTTCATTAAAAGCAAAACTTCTCGCTGAACCACATGCATATATACAAATTACATACATAATAAAGAATTTTATATGCTTAAACTTTTTTTGAACCATCAAAGATATTTTTTAAAAAAATATATAAAGATTATTTTTAAATTAAAATTAAAATTAACACAACCAAAAAAGCTTCTTCTCAACCTAATAATATTAAGTATATGAATCTACTTCCTCTGATGTTTTTTTTCTTTTTTTTTTAAAAAAAAAAATTCAGGGCTAAGTTTAAATTTATATTCTAAGCAAAAGTCTACAACACATAACACACATCATTACCACAAAATAAAAGAAAAGAAATGTTTTTAAAAACTAACAAAGTAATTAACCTTTCTAAAAACATCTAACACAACTACCATTTCTAAACATTGCAACGTTCACTTATCAAGAAGCTTTTGAAAGAAAAAACACAAACAAACCAATTAGTTAACCTACTCGTTCAAGGAGATCAAACTATTTTCATCCAATAATAATCTAGGATTGACAGATTCCTAATTTTTCATATTTGATGACTTTTACAAATAACCTTTGTTTTGAAATCAGATTTAGGGCCTACACACACCACCTTCTCAATCAAACATCCTATTCTAAAGGTGAAGTGTTTTTCAATGCAATCAAAGCCAGCCCTCAAAATCTTAGCATGAGAAACAAGTTAAAAGAAACTTAGAAGTCTAAGAAAGTAAATAAATGTATATAACCAGTCTTTCCATACTACTACAAATAGAAAACACCACTGCCCATCTTCTCCATCTCCTACTGAACTCAAACACAAGTACGAAATAAATCTCTCTCTCATTGCTCAATCACCCTTCAAATTTTCCATAAGATGTCTCAAAACGTTGGCTTCCCTTATATTTCCCCACCACCAAGCCAAAATTTTCAAGCCCCTCCAAGATTCCCACCACCCAATATTCCCAAAATATCTCCCCCGCCTCCACGTGTTGCACCACCACCACCATCTCCAGCAGCAAAACCACCACCACCACCTCCTCGCGTTGCACCACCACCTCCTCGTTTGGCACCACCACCACCTCGTGTAGCACCACCGCCGCCTCGTGTGGCACCACCGCCTCCTCATGTGGCACCACCGCCTCCTCGTGTAGCACCACCGCCTCCATCTCCTATCAAGCCAGCGCCGCCTCGTCCCATTGCTCCACCACCTCCAAATGTCACTCCAACACCACCGGCACCATCTCCTTCAGGGCATACTACCATAATAATCGTTTTTGTCTCATTGGGTGGCCTCTTCTTTCTAGCATTTCTTGCAGTGGCTCTATTTTGCTGCCTTAAGAAGAAGAAGAAGAGGACAATGATCCAAGAAAGAGGTAAAATAGACGTGGATGAACATATTAAGATTCATGAAACCATTGTACCTGGCAGGCATGGTCGTCCACAAGCTGTGATGCTGTCCGTTGAAGACGATGTGCGTATTCATGAAGAAATAAAGAAGAATGAAATGATTCGGGAAGGCTTGCATGCTAAATCTACCGATGATATTGATGAAAGGCAGCAAGCAAAGTCTGCTGAAAATGGCACCGCCTCTTCGAGTTCCTATCATCACCTTATTGGGCATAAGCACTGAGATTAAAGGTCATTTTTTTTATCAGCCAAGACTGCCTCAAGAATTATATAATCAGTTCCTTTAACAAAAGTCATCTGCGTTTGACAACAAAACACTATGAGATGTCTATTTGTTTCAATAATTGGATGGAATAAAAGTTGATTCATTGTGTTTATTCAAAATTTGCATACTGAATCAAATTCAAAGTACCCTCAACAACCAAAAAAAATAGTAAGAAGAGAAGTAATGGGCTTCATGATAATATAATGATTAGAGATTGGTACGTTTAAAGGATGTGACAGAACCATACATCACTAACTTTAAACAGAGATCAAAGTAAAAAATAAATAAAAATAAAAAAAGAAGATTTTTTGACTTTTTCCAACAGAAAATGCTTTAGTAACACACTTTTTTGGCATTGCCCTAAAGGTTGTTGGATCGCCTTGAATCACAATCTAAACTACTTTTAGGGACAACATCAACAAGGTGTGTTAGAAAGTGCATTAGTCGATCATCAGCTTTTCAAACATCTCTTATAGGCTGACTACATTGTGGTGCATTAAGAAAAGAATTGATTGCTAATCAATGAATGCACATAAAGCATAAAAAATAAGACTTTCTTCAACCCAAATTGAGTCTTAAGTTTAAATTCAAATCTTTACGAGCAAATGAGTAGAGTTTATCAATGAAACTGATATTACATGTCCTACACAAAACAGCTTGCATGGATGGCTAAATCTCAAAACAATGCTAAAAGTAATAGATAAGCTCGTTATTATATGACTCAAAAGCCAAGAAATGAGATAATACTAATTAAAACAAGCAGTATAAGAAAGAAATGTCTAATACTTGAGTGTCCAATACTCAAATCACGCATCAAGTGCCTCAAATTTAAGACAATCCAACAACTTTCAACGACAATATGAACAAATTGTGTTTCTAAAGCATTTTCCATAAACAAAAGAGGCAAGAAGCATAGATTAAATGCACAACCTTATCATATCTATTTGGAAGCATATAGAAAATATCCTTTCTACTTACTATCAAACAAGCCCTGCTGCTTACAAGTAGTGACAACATCTGCTGTACCTCATATTGTGTCTCCAACATTTCCTGGGTCAATGTCCACACATTTGAGAAATTGCTTGAATTGGTATTGTTTTTTGTTGCAGATCCACTACATAGATTTCTTTCCTCCTGTCGTACGCCAAAAATCTCCAATTCCTTGTGCACTGATTTTTACCCTTATTTTCTCATGTAAAGAAGTGTTTTTAACTAGCCATAATCCAATTGAAAGATCATTATCTGAACCGTCCTGTCTAGTGCCTCATATACCATCTTTACTTGTGTATCAGAAATGTCACCCTGATAGAAAGTATTGACTTTACCTTCAACTGAAATCCAGCTACACCCAGGTTTCTTAACTAAACCCAGTTCTCTCATCCTCCTTCTAATCTTTAAAACGCCATCCCATCTACCAACAGAGTGATATATACTACACAATGCAATGTAGTTACTAGAATTTCCAGCCTCCAATTCAAAAAGCTGCTGTGCCGCAACTTCTCCAATCTCTACATTCTTGTGGATCCTACATGCACCAAGTAGAGCACCCCAAACACTTGCTGATGGCTTTTGTGGCATCTTGTCTATCAATCCTAGAGCTTCCTCTAGATGCCCGTACCGGCCTAAAAGGTCCACTAAACAAGTGTAGTGTTCCACACTAGGTTCAATATTGTAATTTGAAGTCATTGTATCAAAAATTCTCCTAGCTTGATCTATAAGACCTGAATGGCTACAACCTGCTAAGACTGCAGTGATTGTCACACAATTTGGTTCGTGTCCAAGAACTGTCATTGTGTCAAAAAGTACCAATGCCTCTTCGCCTTTTCCATGAATCCCATAGCAAGAGATCAATGTAGTCCAGGTGATTAGACTGAAAACTAACATATTATCAAAAACCTTTTGTGAATCACACAAGCATCCACACTTAGAATACATATCAATCAAACAATTCCCAATCACAATATCTTCATTCAAGACAGCATTTTTTATTACTTGCGCATGAATTTCCTTCCCTTTGGACAAGTCTCCTTCTCTACCACAGGCACTTAAAATGATTGAAACCGTCCTTGAATCCATCATAACTCCTTCATCATGCATCTTCTTAAAGTACCCCAACGCTTCAACTGAAAACCCAGCCCTTGCAAACCCCGAAATCATTGAATTCCAAATGACAACATCTTTAATAGGCATATCCGCGAACATTAAATGGGCATCAAGCAATTTACTACGTTTGGCATAAAAATCCAAAATGGAACAGCCCAAAACAACATGACCCACGAACCCAAGTTTGATAACCAAGCCATGAAGCACTTTCCCGAGAATTGTAATAGCAGTAGTGGCAGTAGTAGAATCACCAATTCCTGCACAAGCCTTGAACAGTGAAGGGAAAGTGAAGTGATCGGGCTTAAGACCCTCCTTCAAAAACCAACTGAATACTCTTAAAGAATCATGGAAATTAGAATTTTGGACGTAAGAAGAGATTAAAATGTTCCAAGAGTGCATATTTCTTTGAGGCATTTCATCAAACACTCGTTGGGCGTCATGAAGACGACCGAATCTTGAGTACACCAATAAGAGATCGGTTTGAAGAGTGGTGTTGGGGAGAAAGCCATTTATAAGAATTTGGAGATGGGTCTGCTTGGCTTGGCTGATGGCTGAGAGAGGAATACAGCTTCTGAGAAGTTTTGACAAGGCAATGACACTTAATTGTCGCATTTCTTCGCAACGTTCCAAAGTCGGCAAGGAAAAATTAAGGTGGGTCTTGAAGGATTCCCCGAGTTTTTTTTAAGCTGCAACATCATCTCTCTGTCCCCAAATCTACCAGTTCGTCGTCTCAAACTAATGCCATCGGAATGACATGAAAGGAATTAAATTTCTTTTTTTTTTTTTAATGAAGGGTTATTTTCGCGATAAATAAAATAAATAGTGTTGTTTTTTTTTTTAGTAAAAGCATAATCCAACGTATGACAAGTGTTGAGACCAATTCACAAAAATAACTCAAAAATAACCTATTTGAGTTATTTTTGTGACCTTTTACTTCTTTAAGTTGTTTTGAATAATTACCAATTCACAAGTTAAAAAATTATTTCATAATTTTTATTATCTAACCTATATAATTTTTTTTCGAGTACTACTCTAAATTTAAATTCATTAAGATTAATAGATAATAAATAAAAATTAATATAGATAGGAAAATATAAATAAACTTGTAAATTCAAATTAATAATGAACAAAACCAAAGATTAATTCATCAATAATAAACTAAGATCCAACGAATTTCTAGAAAATTAATTTATTCGTGGAAACAATTTCTCCGAAATTCATATAATAATATGAAATTTCTCCGAAATGTACTTATATGAAATGAGTGCACAAATGATCCTATATTATATTACCTACAAAATATTCCTAGAAATTAGGGGTGACAATTTGTAACATGACACGATAACCCGACACGAATACGACACGAAGTTAACGGGTTTGGGTTTAGTATAAATGAGTTTGGGTCAAAACGGGTCAAACATGATTAGACACGACTAAATACGGGTCATAAACAGGTTAATCTGATAAACTCGAAAATGACACGTTTAACACGATTATGCATAAGTTAAGAGATAAACTATAAATAAGTTTATTTAAAATTAATATATTTATTAATTTGTTGATAGTGTAATTTATTTATTTATTTTTTAGATATAATATTTAAAATTTTTAATTTATTTTTAATATATTTTATATTTTTATTAATATTTTTTATAAAAAATTATTTTAAAAATTGATTATAAAATTTTAAATAGGTCATATACAGGTACACTATTGCAACACGACCCATTTACGACACGACCCGTTTATAATATATATGACACGACTTGTTTACGACATGATCCATTTACGACACGACCCATTTATGATACGGTGACACAAATTGTCACCCCTACTAGAAACCCCACTGAATGATACATTGACAAGGGGGTTCTTGGTGCAATCTCAAAAAGAAAAAAAGTAATAATATTAATTTTTAGGTCAAGTCGGGTCGGGTCGGGTCGGGTGACAACACCAAAAGTCACCCGACCCGACTTGGTCAGGTGGTGTTTTTTCCCACCCGACTTGGTCAGGTGGTGTTTTTTCCCACCCGACCCGACTCGACCCGACCCGACCCGACCCGACCCGACCAAGGAGCACAACTCGCCCGACTCGTGGTCTGGTCGGGTGAGTCGAGTTGGGCCATACATTTTTTAAAAAAGCCCAAGTTTGTCAAAAGCCCAATATTTTTTAAAAAAAATCTAAATGATATGTATAAACTTATTTATAATAAAAGTCAAAATTTATTAATATTTTCAAATTTAACACATTTAAATTAATTATTTTTTATATTTAGATTTAAATGACATATAAATAGATTTATATTAACAAAAAAACATTACAATAAATTTAAAGATAAAAAACTATTCAAATTTAAAACATTAAGTTAAAAAAATATTATAACCTTATTTGTTAAATTCTTAAAAACCTAAAATTTTCATAATATATATAAATTTTATAGTAATATTAAAACTAAAAATAAAATATGGAACCAACAATAACAATCGGGTCGGGTCGGGTTTAACCCAACCTCTAAATGTCAAAACCGCCCCGACCCGACCTGACCCGAAATGGTCGGGTTAGGTCAGGTTGGTCGGGTGGCTTGCACCCCTATTAATTTCCTTAATCCATTAATCTATTATATACATCTAATAAAAACTTGGGCAATCAAAATAAGCTAAAATTTTATTTGATTCGATTGTCTTTTTCCCTTTTTTGGGACTCTAATAACTTAATTTCCTTGAGATGTATTAAATTTTACATAAAAATTAAATTATATATACACACAAAAGGGCACATATATACCTATACATATCAAGCATATAATTTGTTTTAATTTTAAAAACTTAACCAGATCGTGATACAAAGTTTGACAACCATTTTGAAATTAACCAAAAATATTGAATTGTTTTAAATAAAATAACATTCACCCACCACCATATTTTAATAGGAAAATACATAAAAAAGCTTCATCAAAAAATTTTCAGGAGTTTCATGACAATTAAAAAACATTAACTCAAGAAAATTTTGAATTGCATCTGGTTGTTAATATCATAAAAGATTAATGAGTTTGCCCCACTCCAAACCAATCTCCATATAAAATAAAAAGGGTGAGAGACCCAAAGTTTGGAAATTATTTCAGGCTGGACCCAACCCAACCCAACCCAGCCCAAACATAAAGGCAACCGAAGGGAACAATAGCAAAGGGTGTAAAGAATCCAAATAAAGACCATGTAAATCAACTAAAATGGTTTGCAACCACTTATACCCACAATCAACCGAATGTGAAGGAGAGAAAAAAAAAAAAAAAGGAGAAGAAAACAAATTTTAAATCTCAAATGAATAAGTTCAAACAAGCTTAATCTCACTGACCCCTCGCCTCTTTTTCTGATCAATAGTATACTTATCAAACCAGCATGAGATTGGTGCTATGAAACCTGCAATATTGGGAAATATTGAGATGCCTGAATTAATGTAAACCAACAAAGCTAGATTACAGGGGTAGTTTCATCAATCAAACACCAAACAACTATTGTTATATAATGCATAACAAAAGACAATTTAAGACAAATCATCTTCCTCTAAATCAAAACTCTGTTTACAGCTTGCTGATAAGGAAAAAAGGAGAGAGACAGAGAGAGAGGGGGGGAGGGGTGGAGGAGGGGGAGAAAGAGAGGGAATCTACAAGAGATTAAAGTTATTTCTAGTCAATTGCCATGGGAGTGATGCGCCTCTTTACGGGTTTGTTTGAGACAGGTGTCTGATTTGCATTCACAGATGCTTGTTTCGACTTGCTCCCTTCATTGCTCATTCCTACGTTAACTGTCTCCTTAACTTCACTTGCAGGTAATTTAACAGTTTTCTCTAGCGTCTGTCCCACAATAGTCTTATTCTCGTCTTCCTGACATTGCATGCTTTCTTGTCCTGGAGAAGAATTGAAGGCATACTCATGTTAAAGGAACTGGAACGTGAGATATGGCAAGATTACAATAAGAAAGAGAGAGAGCCCTACATTTTCTTCACCTAGCAATGGAAAGTACTACTTGATGCAAGTTCATTGTTTGAAAAGAAAAATAAAATCTCAAAACTTGAGCACTCAACATTCAATTCAAAATTTGATTGATAAAAGCATCAATTGTGTAGATAATGCCGCATCAAATTTTTAAGTTCAGTTATTTTAAGGTTTGTCTAGCTTTACCGTTCGTCATTATGTTCAACTGATATAAAGGTGCACTTTATAAACTGATATAAACAATCATTTTGTAATTTCATGAAATAATTGGGTTTCCTTATCAATAGGAACTACCAGTGATGGCAAAATTCCCTATATTAGCTCAATGCAGTGATTTCCAACGCTTCATGATGCGACTAAGGTATGGATATACCTTCAATATTTTAGATTTTGGAACACAACAATGTGGAATCTCCGACAGAAAGAAGAGAGCATGAAATTTTAAAGAAAATAACAACTAATAGGCGTAATTCATTTCTCTAGCCAAGTCTCCTTGTCCCAAAGTACGTATATATATATATATATATTTAGTCAGACTTCTAGATGTGTACTTGTACTGACAGTAGCCAAAATTTATCCCCAAGCCTAAGTAATATAGGAGGCAACAATACAAAAAACCATACATAACAATCACTCAATATTTCACCAACTTTGGATTTTTAACCATTTTCTACCAAAATTAAAGGATTTTATTCAAAAAGGCCGAATAAAAGAAGGATACTGCTAAAATGCATGTAGACGCACCTCAACATACATAATACTCATTTGTTTAATGGTTGAGCGTTGCAATTGCACAAAAAAATGCAACTGCAGTTGCTATTTTAGTATTTTCTGAAAAAGAATGAAATGACAGAAAATTCACATGATAAAGATTTTTTATGTCAATATCATGGAACGAAACGAACCTAAAAATTCATGCGTAGAAGATGCAAGCTAAAGAGCCAGAGCCAAATCAAAAGTATAGTACATATTATCAAAAGCATTTATTCCACCAAATATATATATATATATATATATATATATATCCAAAAACTGGATTAAGAAAACAAACCTTGTGGAGGGATAGGTGATCCAAGTTCACCACCTTCAAATTCTATTAGAGTACAAAAGCCATCTTGAGAGGACAATGCAAGATATTTGGCATCAGGTGACCTAGAAACAATAGAAATACAAAACTAAGAAAATCATAGAAAAGGTTCACTGCAGTTGTTCAAAGAGTAAGCATCAGACACAAATAATAACCGAGAATTTAGATTTACCATGCAATATCTGTTATTGCTGAATAATGAAGTCCAGCCAAGACTGCTATAGGAGCAACACTCTCCGTGTCATATATGTATAAAGAGTTCAAAGTGGCCACCGCAAACACAAATCGATGAGGGAGTTTGAAGAACCCAGCTGCTCAAGTGACTAGAGAAAGTTCAGTCGCTTCAACATCAAATTACAGGACTAATTTATAGGTAAGAGAGTAATGCAGAATGTGTTCAAGAACCTGAGTCAGAACCCCGCAGGCTAAAAGTAACAGGACAGAAACGTACTGCTATGACAGGTTTGCCAGCAGCAGGGAGGTGTAAAGCAGGCCTACAAATGGAATGAACTAAACATTAAGAGTTAAAAGGTAGTAGAACATATCAATTCGAAAATCTTCTCCTCCTGCTTGATGCAGCTCAAGAAATAAGAGAAAGAAATAGAGAAGATGAGAAGAAGAAAACAATAAAGAAACATAGAAATCATATTCAATCAATGATCTTTCTCCAGCTCTAGTATATAATATCTATGTAAGAGTTAAGACTCACAATAGAACCATTACTTACAGTCCCAGTCAAGTAGAACAATCATGCTAATCCTCTCAGTAAAATAATTAAACTTCCCACAAACTATAAATATCTAAATTTTATTGCATAAAGAACATAAAATCCTACCTCACCCTATGCAACAGGTACATCACCCCATAAACTAGTCATACCATTACAGGACTCAAATGAATGTAGCACACATCAGAAGCTCATTTCAAGCATCAAGAGGAAGTGATGGAACGAGTATTGCTCCATCCCTGAATGAAGTGAGGTCATCCTTCACATGCTACTTGAACAAGTGTAACAAAGGCATGTAGGACATGCTTATATCATTGACTTAATGTAGGCAAGGTGGCTCCTGACCAACCATTCATGCTAAAAATAAAATAGATCTCATATCTCATAATGTATAGAAATTATACTTTTTAATTGGAATATTAAGTAAGCTTTTGTCATGCTAACACACCTTTAATTTGTAAATTGTAGAAAATTCACAAATCATTATTTGCTACACATGCAATGATAATCACAATCAAATTTATATATGGATGGACATTTTTTAACCGGATATAGTGCAAATTTTCCAAAGGTTGAAATCAATTGAAAAACAGGAAAAAAAAAAAAAAAAACCCACTTTTTGTTCAAGTACTGTTAAAAGTAAATCATGTGGCTTTTAAAGTTCATTCATGTCAGTGAACATGTTTGCATAAAGTCATATTAGGACTACAATTGTGAAGGGTCAATGGGTGCATGTCTACATATTGACACTTTAGACTGCTGACCAATATTATGTAATTTTATTTAAAAGGTACTTTTACTTTAATTATCAAATGTAAAAATTAGAGCCTATTGATAAAGATCATTAATGGAACTTCGTGCATTGGATCCGTTATTGCACACAATTATGGCAAACAAGACTAAAGCACATATGACATTTAATGGGCAGTAACTAAAACATAGAGATGAGCCTGTTGAGATCTAAATTTGAAAAAATTAATTTCAGATGTAAGATTTTGACAGAAATTAGTAACATATAAATTTAACCTTTAAATGAAAGCAATATTTTTAACAAAAACAGCATTTAGTGCAATATACAAATTTAGGCCTTCAATAAAGTTGTGTATGAAGAATTCATATACATATCCCTGGTGTATGTCAACAGTGGAAGATGTGTCACATGCAAGTCAGCAATACAACAACAACATGGTTATCAGTTCTAATAGGATGAAACTCATTAGAAAGTTTGTTGAAATTACAATAAGAAATTCATTAACAACATGAAAACATAAGGACAGGAAATGGCTTGCCTTGAGAGATCTTTTCTAGAAAATACAAATGTTGTACTTATTGAGTCTGATGCAGGTGAGAATTTGCAAGAACCTGAAACATGGAAAAAGGAATGAGCCAAGGTTAATAAAGATGAGGAAAAATGCAATATCCATCATTCACAAATTTGAAATGCAGGAAACTATACAAGGAGGTAAGGGAAGTAGTACAACATTTATATCAGATAGTTTCTTCTCCATTTTCCTACAATTATCAATTTTGAACATTTTATGTCAAAGTGAAATTGAATTGTGAAACCCTAAAGGACGGATTATATGTTTAAGGTTTTCAAATTTTCAAACAGATAAGAATTGCGGCTCTTTTAACTTGAAAAGATAAATAATCAAAAACATAGAAATAGCATAATATAATAATGGCTCCCCCCAGTTGGCAAAGACAAAGCTGCTTGCAGTAGTTTTAACTAAAAAGCACTCTATTAGTTTGAAATTCTATACAATGTTGCATCGCCAAATAGTATTCTCATCTAAGTTTAACCTCCAACCTATATAAATGTTTAAGCTTTCAAATAAAAATCTCAGATTTATGAGGGAAATGTTAAAAAAGTTACCAAATCTTTAATCTATCTTTGATTAATTATGCTTCCTTTATTCCTTCATTTTAGAAACTTGTAGCAACCAGCAACAATAGAACTGAAATCTTTTAAAAATTGGTGAAGTTTTAAGGGATTTATGAAATAAGATCAATTATAGAGAAATAATTTTGAAGTACCGTTCGGAGACTGTAACTACTACAAAATGCTTAACAGAGATAGAAAGTCAAAATAAAACCTATTTAGATATTGTGGATCAATATTCTGCACGATAGTAAAAGAATACTCTCCATCAAAATCTATATCAATTAACAATTTACTTGAATTATAAGAACTCAAATTAACTCAATATGAGTTGAGCAAATTCAGTCAGAGCGCAGCTGAAATGTTATTTTAAGATATTTTCCAGTGTGTTGAAGGGCAATTGGAATCAGAGAATTAAGATTTAAACTATGGCGACAATGATGATGGTTTTTTTTTTTTTTTCAAAGATGCAAACCAAGCTTTGACTAAGGTCAATTGTAACATTGAGCCAAGTACATACAGCTTAGAGCATCATGCAAGTTACTTAATCATCCAAAGTCCAAGTAAGTCAACATAATCTGCCAGTTCATTCAATGAGACAGCAACAGCATAAATCTTTGCAGTTGGCAAGTCATTGTATATTTCATTTTGAAGCCACAAGCAAGCCATTTCTCACTCAAAAAATTGTTGCCAACTCGTGCAAAGTTTCATCCAAAGATGTGAAGGTACTAAATTTCAGCTTCAGACCAGCATATCATCAGAAATGAATATTCAGAATGAATAATGTACTACTGATGATAAAAAGAAATACAAATGATGGATATTCCCCACGGTGGAGATCTGAAATTTTCACTTAATTAGAAAGATAATGAAAAGGCATATGACAACAGAAATTGTGGCTACTCCATTTTTAATCTCCTCCTAACTGTTTATCAAGGCCAAAGTGCAAATACATTAGTAAAGGCACCACAACATTTCCTAGCACTGCCTAGCCGAAAGTAAAACAAATTAGGACTTCAACGGCAATTCATGAAATAAATATTGTACTACTTAAAATGCAAACAGTGACAACAACAAAATAAATCTATGAAATTGAAAGGAACATTCACTTAGGTCAAAACCTGCAGGTGCTAGGAGAAATGATCCATCTGGAGACCACGCCAATCTCCGAAAAAAGGATGGCAATGTCTCATCGCTAAAAAGATAATTTTTTGTAGAAGTAATCTGAAAATAAGAAGTTAAATAGCAAGATATATTAAGCCATATGTCAAACAGCTTTGTAAATCAAGTTGATGATGACTCAAACTAAAAATGTAAGCAAAATTAAATAGCAGGATAATTTATAATACCTTAGGATCATCCGACAATTCTGCTTTCATGATGACATGCTGAGGAACATAATGCATCACCTTATTGGCCTTTGATTTATTCTGAGGCTTGTTCATGTAAATTCGACAAGTCCTGTCTGAACTAAGTGAAGCAACATACTGGCCCAATGGATCCCATGCAACACCTTGAACATAATGCAAATGGCCATCCAAAATCTGATGGACAGAACCTGAGATAGGGACATAATGATGATCACATCAAAAAGTTGGTTTAATAAATTTGATAGATGCTTCACGCCACAGTTACATATTGCTCTTTTTACCTTTATTTGTATCCCATATGATGCAGGAGTTATCAACAGAACCGGAAACAAGATATACACCATCTTTAGACCACTGCAGATCCAGAATATCCTTCCGGTGAAATCTAAACCACAAAATTCCCATAAGCATAATTTAAAAGAAAAAAAAAACCTTGGATTAGTGCAGAAACTTAATGGAATCAACATGGATTCTTACGATAAAGTTTTAAGTACTTTCCAAGTTTGACCAACATCAGTGGAATGAAGCCTCCATATGATTAGGTCGCCTCCTACCATGAGAGAAACCATATCATCAACATTTTGTCTAATTTACTGTGTCGTGACATTTGAAGCATAAACACTTTTCTATGTTATCACAGGCTAAAAAAGCCTCATATGAAGAGTACAAAAATGACTGGAAGGTGAACAACAGCAAAAGCAATGAAATGTTTTCAAGGAATGAGGAAACCTTTTTTTTCATTCTTGTTTTAATAGTTTTTCTCTGTTCTGTCGTTTTTTAATACGGCTGCACTACTCGGCCATTGAATCTCAGGTTTTTTTTAAGTGAACAATATATAATTTTATGCCAAGTTAAAATTTCAAGGAATGAGGGAACAGCCTTTCGTTTCATTCTTTCTTTGATAGTATTCTTTTTATTATTATTATGTCATTTTTTTTCTTAATATGGCTGCACTACTCAGCCCTTGAATCTCATGTTCTTTAATCAACAATATATTATTTGTATGCCAAGTTACAAAACTGATCTCCTGAATAATTTCCACAAAAATAGAAAGCCAGTTTGAAAAGGCATACCATCTGCACCAGAGGCAAGTTGATCTCCTGCATAATCGAAGGAAAAAAGAAGATTTAGTCAGATTTGAAAGAGTCGCCCTGGTTTCAATAAATTAGTCCAGTCTCCTCAACATAAGAGCCTGTAACTAGATGCAAATCTCCTAGTTCTAGCCACATAGCATAACTCAATTAAAATGTTACCATCTAGTGACATTCTAATTAATCCAATATTTTGAAGGATGTGGAATATGTTCTTACCAAAAGGAGAGAAACGCAGAACATTCACAGCGGAACCATGATAGGCGAGACTAGTTTGGTAGGAAACTGTTGGAGCCATCTTTTCCTCATCACATGGCTTTACTAACCAAAGCTGGCAAATAGGTTTGGTTCTCTATAGTCAGTCCAACAAAGCTAGATGAACCACCTAACTTTAAATTTCTACTTATAGAGAAACCATTAGAGCAACTAATTCCAAAATTGAAAAAAAGGTTTTTTTTTCTATATTAGATGGAGATTGAAGTAGGAATTTATGTACCAGACAATATATTCAATAACCAGCAACGGAGGTGGATAAATGACACTATTAATGCTGTGACAGGCATCATTGCAACTAAATATTGTGATTCATGATTATATTCAAGAGAAAGCAATTCACTTCCTTAGCTCAAATCCAAATGCTTATAAAATCATAATGCAATCATTTGATTTACAATTCAAGGGATTCATGCACTATCTAAAAAACAAAACATATAACTTATATCTCACTACACATGCAATTCAAATATTATGTATAGGGAGGCCCGATGGTAGAAGAGCCATACCTCCTTTATGCTCTTTTACACGAATTAAGGAATTCCTAATTCCTGATTACAACCTCAAAGTAATAATTAAACCAATAGACCAACTAAGAAATTTAGAATGACTTGAATTTTCAGGTAATTGGAAAGGCATAATTGAGTTTAGTTGAAAATTTCAGGAATGTCTAGGTCTAATAGAAGTCAACATGTTGAGATATGTGTTAAAACATTATAAAGTAGAACCAGAAATAAACATTATCAAGAACTGGTAGGAGTAGCAACAAATGGACACATAAAAACATTAAAAGATCAATAGTTTCAACACATTACTGCAAAGACCTTTAGATGTCCTAGTCAGGAAGAGAGGCCTATTAACAGTCCATGGTAATGATAGAGGCAAAGGAAGATCTAACATAACATAGATGAATATAATTAAGAAAGATATAACCATTTGTAATGCAGATGTCAAATCAGACATTGATAGAATCATAGCAGCCAGAATCATGGTATCCAAAATCACGATTCAAATTGCCGAAAATTTTACACTTTACAATATGATTCACTCCACAATCATTCAATTTAGATTCATAAATTGCTGTATTTGTGAATTATAAGTGAATCACTAGTTAAGTAGTGGTCAACTAATCTAAATCATAAATTTGCTAAAATGCACTAATGTTTTTCTAACCCCTATATACGCTTAATGTAAACAAATAAATAATTAGCATGTGGGCCATCAATATTACAACCCAGAAATTTGAACCTTGATTTAATTCATCAGGCCTCAAAATGATTCACTTCCAATTCATAATCTTAACTTCCATGGATAGAATGGAGCGGAGGAAGCATTCATAAACCAACATTTGTAGCTAGCAAAAGGATTAATTAATTTGAGTTGAACTTTTCATGGATTATTTTTTATAAGGAAATCATACATCCCACTTATTGAAGCTTTTCATTGTTATGAAATTAGGATTAACAGACATGATAAGATGAGAAGTTGATTAACAAACATGCAGAAAAATCTTAAGGAAAATGTTGAAAACAGAGATGATGAAGTTCTCAGAGAAACTTTATGACGTGAAACTAATAAGAGGAACAAGCAGATTCAGGTATTTCAAGTGAAACATACATTCCAAGTGAGTTATTACATTTTTTTTTTTTAATACAAGATGGGGCTATTGAAGACTCTTGGACATACACCATAAATTGAGAAGTCTAGCTTAATTTTGTACATGCATTGATTTATTTGAGCACGGACTTCATTAATTTGTATTGTATGTGGCAAAAGCACCTTCAATAGCTCCATTTACTTTTCAACCTTGTAGTAACTTACCGCAAATGTGTGCCATTTGAAATATTTAAATCAGCTTGTTTCCCTTATTGGGTCAAATATATTGTAATCAAGTTCAAGTCAAGTTTGTGATTGAACTCCACCTTATTTGGTAGCACAAAATGAGACCCAATGCCACAAATCTGGCTGTAGCAATTGGCCCAACCAAATCAACCAGTTCGTCGTTTGAGTCGATCAGGTTGGTCAGATTTGGCATAGTGAGCTTTTTCTTTTCTGGTGTTTTTTTTTTTTTTTTTTTTTTTTTAACAACTAGCATGGAAGTTGACTAAATTTTAATTTTAACCACCAATAGAGCCAAAACAAAAATGGGTCAGTAGGATGGTTGGGTCCAAGTCCAAGGTGGATTAAATGAAAATGAGAATGATGGGCAGCAAAATGTCCTTTTATAGATGGCAAACAGAGATTTCCCATTTAGTCCCAACCACTGATATGAGAGGTTGAGAACTGATACCTCTCTTTTCTACACTATATATATATATCTTATGAATGGTTTTTCTTTCAGTTTTATTCCTCTATCTTTCTTAATTGAAACCTATAATGAAAATGGCAATAATGCCCTTCGTGCATGTTTTAGCAACCCGTATTACCCTTAATAGATATCTTATAATTATGGAAATATGAGGCATTGCTAGCCTTGCATCAACTTATCATCTTTGCCTCATTCTTGCCACTTTTGTGGGCATCACTTTACTACATATATTCAAAGATCTAGTAGGTCTTAATAGGTATTATTTGGAGATCTTTCATGTTGTTGAAATTTAAGTGAAAATATTTTTTTGACTAGCTATGAATCAAGAAAAGTCTCATTCAACAAAGATCCAACTATATGTAACATGTTAGTGCTTAACTATTCACATTCGATTTTGACCCTTCGTTGCAATGCTTTATAATGCCTAACAAATGTAATAGACATCCGGTATGATAATGCCAAAAGTTGGAAAATCCATGATGAGACCACTTTTGTCAGTCTTCCAAAATTAATCCTAAAACTCTATTACTATTCTTTTAAATAATTTCAGAGATGGATAGTAATTCAATTAAATTAAGCTTTCTCAAAGCTTCACGTTACCTACTAACTTTTACAGATGGACTAAATAAATGATTCGACTAATTTTTAAAATAGATGGAAGTCTCTTGCATTTGTGTCATTGTCCATCTCAAATTTACAAAAAGCTGATTCGATAGGCAAATCAAACAATGAAAGACTAACTTAATTAGCTGTTTCCATTATAAAATAAATAAATAAATAAACAATCATACATATTTTAATAAAAAGGAGAAAAAAATAATCATTTAATTAAAGCTGAAGGAGGAACTTCTTCAAGGAAGTCTGTCAATTTTACTCTTTTAGGTTTGTAATTCGTTCTAAAATACTCGAAATATAAGTTAGAACCATTTGACTTGTTCTCATTTGAAATATATATATAAGCTAATAAAACGAAGCTAAATTTCTCTGTATCATAAATATTGTAAGAAGGCCCATGATTGCCATTATGGTGCAGAGGGGAAGAAAAAGAGAAAGAGAAAGATTTCACCTTGATATCGTAATCTGCACCTCCGGTGGCTAGGAGTCCGGATTGGGGATGAAAATCTAGGGTTAGAACGGGTTTCGTCTCGTGCCAATTGATCTGCACCGTCCCTCCCTTCATCTTTAGATTAGGATTAGAAGAAGAATAGAATTAGGGTTTACAATCAAAGACCAAAACTAAAAGCTCGAGTAACAGAAGAACCGCCAAATGGTCGATTTTGGCGCCACTGTTCCCAATGGCGGGAAAAATCAGAGCTGAGGGAGCTTATCTGGCGAGTAACATTTAAGCACAGAGAAGAGGGCAGGGGGAGATGCACGTGCGTAGCACGTGCCTTGACTTGATTTTCTCCTTATTCTTTTTTTATCCTATGGTAAAAATTATTTTAATTAAAAAACATTTTTTATAATGGTTATATCTCTTTTTTGAGTAGAGGTAAAATTAGGGGTTGATTTTGGCTTTGATGTTTGTAAAAAGCATTGCATTTGCCAATCTTATTTGGAAAATGAATCCAAAAAAACAATGGGTATAATTTGGTAGAAAAAAAAAAATTAGTAAAAGGGAAATATATTCATGCTAAATTAGTTGCCAATTTGTTTCTATTTTTCATGCCTTGTGCTATCTTGTTGACTATTCTATCTATACCGGTAGATTTCTGGCAACGACCTACTTTCTAGAATTGATATACATACTCGTTAATAGTTCAAATTATGACACATACTTATAAATTTGAATATATAAATATATTTTTTGTAGCTGATATACATGTAAAACATGTCTAAAGATAAAGGCAAAGTAAAAGTATATATATATATAAATTCAATCCTATTTCCTCTCTTTTTTTTCATTGGTTGTTCATTGTAGTGTCCTCTCTCGTTCAAGTTAAAAAAAAATACACTACATTAATATTTCATGCATAAAGAAAGGGTAAGAGCTAGTTTGGCTTTACATTGTTTGGCTTGGAACAAGGTTTTAAAGAGGAAGTGTCAAGGTGCATTGGGATTTTATAGCAAGGAGTATTTAAACTACCAAACAAGCTTGGAGAATTCTGCTTGAGCCAATTCACACTTGGGTTCATGCTTCCAAGCAAACTATTTTGGTGATTCAATTTTTAATAAATTGGGCAATAGATTCATTGGGGTGTAACTTGATGAAAAGCAAGAAAATCCATAAAAGTGGCCTATAATATATGTGGGTTTGTTATATATAAAGTGGATTTTAATAAAATTGATTATCAATAATAATAAAAAAGAGCAGAGTAGTGGCACACAAGGTTAATAATACAATTGAAACTAAAGTAACACAATAACATTTTACAGGGTTGCCACATTTTTTCAGTCTCAATCAGCCTCTAATAGTATCGCAGGTTGATCACATGACTTTATTAAGTCTATTTATACTAATTGCCTCATAAGGACCTTAAGAAAGCTTCTCAAAGCAAAACACAAGTAAAATATAAAACAAAATGGATTACTCAAGATTGATCAATTAATATTGTGCATCCTAGTGAAGTAATCAAGACATTAGGTCTTGAGTACTTTTAAAAGTAAGAAGGAAACACTTTATGCTTATGTTTAAATCTGTTACATCACATTTGTGCGTATACTATCACAACACATAAGGAAACACTTGATTTTTTTAGCTCAAAATGAGAAAATGTGATTCTTTTTGCTTAGAATACAAACTTAGGACCCCTAAAACTTTCGTTGTAAGCAATGACCATTTGACTGAGATTACATTCCAACCGTAAGATAGCAAGTTATTCAATTTTCAAAAACACAAAAATTTTGTTATAAGATAAATCATATAGCCAGCATGTGAATATTATAAAGTCTTTATGCATACTAAAAATGAAACAACTATATTGATCATAAATATGTTAAAAAATACTCAAGATCTATAATAACACTCAATCTTCCAGTTGCATGCATGCTAAAAAATAATTTTGCTATATTTCATGCACTATGACAAAAATCTAAATATGTTAATATGTTCAGTATATTTGTAAATAAACTTGTCATATTACACAAGATTATATTTCAATGATCTAAATATGCCAATATGTTCTGCAAATTGTAATCATGGGATAAGCCAACTAATAGATTTTAGATGTTGTAAATAAACTAGTTGTTTCTAGCTTGTTGAAATTTACAAGAAATGTCAATTGTCAAATATATTTTTACTTGTTAGCTATTCAAGAATTATATTCTAATATTTTAAATATGGATGATGTGCCAATAATACTAAATCCTATGTGAGGACTTAGATATGCTTCATGCAATTACCAAATGAGTCAACTTATTTATTTTTCTTGTCACCAAGATTTTTATATGAGCATCAACATGGCTCTATGGTCCTAACAATATTGCGTTTAGCTTCCTCACCCCTTTACTTTCAAAGTGGTTGGTCATCCATATCAATTTATTTCATTTATGGTCGGCTTAATTTTTCATTGCCAACTTTAAGTTTATAGTGTCAGTTAGTAGTAAAACCAACGTAATTTTAAGTTATTGCCCTTAAGGTTATTTATTCACTTCGTGAATTATAATTTTACTAATCTTACCTTTATCTAAAAAATCATATAATAGCGATCAAGTAACAAAATATATAAAATTAGTATTTAATGGTAATGATCAATATATGAGAAACCTACTTAATCAATTTTACCTAACCTTTCAATTATGAGGTCTTTAGAGTTGTTCTTTTTAATCATTTTCATCTCTTAGTTTAAGAGTCCAAACTTGAATGCTTTTAATACCATTTCATGTGTTGCATACTGCATAATTTTGACCTTCGGATAAAAGTTTAAACCAAACAATGGATTGTACTATGATCTGCTTCTTACAACTTCATGAAATTTTAGAACCTCTCTATTTTAAAAATTAGTTCATGTCATATCTTACATTCCATTAAAAAAAAAGTTGTTCTTAAGGGCCGCCCCTAAGTGTATAATCCACTAATTAGTAGTATTAAGCATAGAGAAATACAATTAAGTATAAACAATTTACTAATAATAAATTAAACTAAAATTTAAACCATAATATAAAGTTATGATCTATTTCCTCTCTAAAAAGCTACTTTAGTGCAAAATTTATAGAATGAAAACGCAAAACATGGAGCAAAACACTTAAAGAAACATCAAACTCAAAACTAAATTATCTTGGACTCAAGAATTTTCCTTGTTTTCAACTTTGAATCCTCAAGGTTTATTTTTTTTTATTTTTTTTGTGCCTTAACCATCTTGAGCTTGCCTCATATCAATTCCTTGAAAACGGTAAAAATTGACATATAATATGTTCATGTTTTAGAGGAAAGAAATTAGAAACTTGCAAAAATCACAAAAATTCTGCAATTGGAACCACTACAACAACATGACGCCCGATCCTAGTGCCACAATGCCCAAAATATTGTTATTTAAAAAAAAATTGTGTTTTTCCTCTTGGACTTAGTTATTTTCTGTACTTCTGTGACTTGTATACTTCTTTTTTCATTTAGTACTTTTACCTTCTGTCATACCAATGCATCGTGGGGTTGGCACGGTGCTTATAGACTATAAGTTTGGTGATATGCCCTGCATGTTCTGATGCAAGCAAGAAATTAAATATTTTCTTTGTCCTCTTGGAATACTCAGACAACTAGGTGTCCTAGATAGCTTTAGACCCATTGTTGCTCCAATGTGAAAGGTCTTTGGTCTTGTCTTCTGTAATCAAAACCCTCTTTCCATTCGTCTTGTGCTTTTAGTGGAGGGTTCGCTTCGTAGTTTCTGGTTATCCTTGAACACCTACTTGACTTGCATGAGTTATCCCAAGTCATCCACCCATGAAGCCTCCTTACTTTTTGCAGTCACTGCATAATATGCTTGCAATTTCCTTTGATTACCTCTTACCACACCCACCTCTTGCTCAATTGGGGATTTCAGGGCGAGGTAGTATGCAAAGACAACTATTCCTAGATCATTTAGGAGAGAATAACCTATTATTGCATTATATGTTGATGCTCTTTTTATGACCGGGAAGTTCAATATCATGGTCATCTTATCTTTTTCCTTTCCCATAATGATAGGGAGAATGATCGGACCTTTAAGAATTTATCTTTCCAATGAAGGGAATATTTGTTAAGGTTAATTGATCACACTTCAACCTTAACTTCTTGAAGACTAGACAATATAACATATTTTTCAATTACCATTGTCAACCAGGATGGAAATTTTTATGAGTAACATATATCACGAACTTTCTTCTAGATGGCGGTGATCGCAAAATCGACCCATGCACCTTTACTTCTCCAATCAAGTATAAGTTAAGGACAAGTAGAGTTTGGCTTCTCATACATCAAGATAAGGGGAGGCTTTAGGTGACACCCTAGCTCTCGATTCTTCCTTTCTGTCACGTATTGGTCACGCATAGAGAGGCACGCCCATAAATTATTAAATATCACATATATGCCATCTATCGAAAACTAGGACGCTACTTTTCTCACATTTAATTCTCATTAAATACCTTTTGGGCATACCAAATCCCATATAAATAAATTATCAAACTTTTGGACTCGCCAAAATTCATTTCATAGAAATAAAAAATAATAAATCTAATAAATGAGCTAACAATTTCAAATATCTAAACTTATTGAAGATCAAAGTAAAAATTTCAAATAAATATCCAAACCTTGGATCAAGTGGCCATACTCTAACCCAAAATAAAAGGTTTGACAAATAAAACCATCAAATGGGTTATGTGCCCGATCAAATTCCAATACTCAAAATTAAACATCAGAAAATGATCTCAACCATGAGATTTACAACTGTTTATGTCCTTAAAGCAACACTTGCCAAACGAGCTTCTTCAATGATTACCTTGAGCTTCAAAGCCCAGTATATTATACACAATACATCCGTAGCATTATTTAAATCAAATATAGAATATCTAACCACTTATCAAACGTTAAGTGTTTCAAACATTAAGTTATCAATAGTCGTTAATTAGACCAAAAGGCCTAATCCTGGTGTTCTCTCATCATTATCGTGTCAAAGGAGACAAGAAAAACATACCATATGTTAGATTCCAATGGATTAGGAAAATACACCCATTACCCAACTCAGGAACGAAAAACACACTTATCGCTCCATCACCAAGAACTAGGGTCATACCCATAGTTCAATCATCGAAAACTAGGGACAAACCCATTGTTCCAATCACGAGAACAACCATAGTGATCTCCCTTGGACCATTACGACGATACGTGGTTCAATTCTTAATTTATCTTTGCTTGAATATTACCAAACATCTCATGACAAGCATAACTATCATTTCATCATATAGGATGCATCATTGTACAGTAACTCAATCATGCTAATTAAGTCATGGAAATCTAAATATGGCAATAATCATCTCATGTCATAACAATACACACACACATACATATATACATACATACATATACATATACATATATATATATATATATACACACACCAATAGAGCATGCAACTCATATCATGCCATATTCATGGAATCATGTCAATCATGTATCATTCAAACAACTTCCTAACATACTTCTAAGCATTCAAGAAGTGTAAACAGGCGTCATGCTCAGCATTTAAAATTCAAATAATACTAGGGAGCAAAGTAATTACTTCCACCTGTTATTCTTATTCCTTGGTCACTCATTTAGTTGCTTTATACAATTTTGAATCCTCAACCTTGTGATTTAGCATATTATCCTTATTAGTATAAGCATTCATACAATTTTTAACTGATAGAATAATTATTCACTAATCGATATATTATATGATAATCAAATGGGTTAAGATGTGTGCACGAGACTCGAAAACAAGAGCTATGATGCATTATTGCAGTAATGCGAACAGAATAGGCGACATGCGTTACTGCAGTAACTAGAGAAGAATTCTCTATTCGCATTTCACTACTGCGGTTAATTACTATAGTAGTCGTGTGATTTTTTCCAAAAACTGCACGTTTGTGCGAGTTTCCTTCCATCCTCCTTCATAATAATTCTATACATTAATACTACTAGACTTAACACAAGCATTATACCGAATAAAAAGTATTATACTTCGATTCCAAATGCTCCATCTTTCGTTCCCCTCAAAAGAGTGTTTCAAACACTTCCAGCTAGCTGTTAAATCAAGGGAGCGTGCATCTCCTTCAAAAACGCGAGTTAATGATGAAAACACATGTATACTGTGTGAAACGAATGCCTTACCTTATATGTAATCCATTCGTTCAATCCCAACAGTCAAACTCTTCAACAATATGCAGTTCTCTTTCGTTCTTTGCTTGAGAATCTAGTTGGGAAGGGTCGAAATAAATTAAAAACACTCTAGAACACTTTTGTAAAGAATAAGGGTCAGTCTGTGGTGGGTAGGGTTTCTACGCGATGCGTGTGAGAATTACGGTTTCCATGCACAAATCGCACAAATA
Source organism: Tinospora cordifolia (assembly GCA_030144865.1). Taxonomy (NCBI): domain Eukaryota; kingdom Viridiplantae; phylum Streptophyta; class Magnoliopsida; order Ranunculales; family Menispermaceae; genus Tinospora; species Tinospora cordifolia. The sequence goes on along the minus strand of JAJIYU010003065.1, from coordinate 1,459 downwards.
GATAATTTTTCATGTGTTACTGCGATAATGACCCCAATTACCGCGGTAATAGCATGATTAACACAGTAACCAAAATGCATAAGTTTTCAATTTTCTAAAGCATTACCATGGTAATGATTTCCATTACTACGATAACCAGAACGATGCTATTTTTTATGCATTTATGGTTCTTTCAAGCATTACCGTGGTAATTCAAGTTATTACCGTCATAATCAAGGCCTTGTGTTATTTTTCTTGTCTTTTTTATATTCTCCAAATTTTATATTAATTTTTATATTTATTCCAAGTTTATTTTCACTTATATTTCATGATTTTGAAGCATTTATAATTTTTTAAATTATTTATTCATTTTATTCTATATTTAAAATTTTTAAAATTTTAAAATTTGTTTATTGATTTTTGGGGTATTACATTTTACCTGCTCTTTCCCTTAACAAACTCTTTTAAAATAACTTTGTCAAATCAATCTTTAATATCATATTTGAAATTGTAGTATTTAATTTGTTATAGAACCATGGTCCTTATGGAAGCAATAGTACTTCCTCTTGTCTCGTTGATCTAATAGTGTGTAAAGCTTTCTTGAAGACTTCATGTAATCCTTATCTGTGATGCTAAGGAGGATTTACTCACTCGAGTGCTTAAAGTTGTGTAATTGTTGTACCTACTTTTTGGGCCTTTGTTCTTCTTCCCGCATTGATTGTTCTCAATGCTTTTTCCTCTTTACTTATCTTCCTTTTAATCATCGCCTCTCTTTATCTTATTATTATCACCTTTTTGGTTGAAGGTAGTACCCTAGTCTTTTATCTCTATATTTGCCTACTCATTGGTATTAATATTTATTAGCTCGGTCCATGACTGCCTAGTACATTTGAGCCTTCTTCTTGGCTAACAAGTAATGAAATTTCTTTGTTCTTAACCTAACATAGAAGGACGTTATTATCGTCACAATTATCTACCTCTAGCCTGGGGCCCTCTAATCAATTGAGGTACCTTTCAATATCAACTTGGGTTTACCCTCCTCTTTACTAATGCACGGTGACTTCTTCATTGAGCCCTTAATCTTAAATAGGGTTAGCTTCACCTAGCCTTTTGTAACGACCCGTACTTTTGAATATGTATTTTCGTATATTTTTTTTAAATTTTTAAATAAAAATATATGAATTTTTTTAAATTTTGTTTATTTAATTATGTAACACTCCGTATTTTTAATTTAACACGTACATTAATTAAAATGATAGTAAATATGTATAAATACAAGTATTATACGAATTAAGCGTGTACATACGCGTTAATGTCAAAAGTGTATTAAAATACGAGTTACATGAATAAATTAATTAAATTCAATTATTTACTAGAAAATAAATGGGGTAGAAAAAGAAAAATAAAATAAAATGATAAGGTGGTTTGAGAGTTAGTTAATAAATGAAGCCATGGCAGTTTTGTAAATTTGATAACTTCC
>JAJIYU010003064.1:0-27940 GCA_030144865.1 Tinospora cordifolia | reverse complement strand
TTAAATTCTTCTGCATTACTTATGATTACTCTGATAGTGTGTGACGTAGGTAGTAAGATTGAGGCTTAACAGTGTCTTGGCAAGCTCGGCTTGCGAGCGGGTTTGTTGGGAGACTGTGCCGGTCGATTCGCCCTTCATCCTAGGGAAGGGGTCCCAACATATACAATTTAAGGATTAATTAATAAATATAAAAAAAATTTATATAGGGCAAAATAATTTTAAATAATAGCCAAAAAAGTTATATAATATTATGAAATATTTATTGAAAAAAAATGCATAACATAGAAAATAATTAAATTTTTCCTATTTACTGTATTGAACCACCAAATTTATGAAAATGACTGGTTATTATGTACTAAATGTGGGACACATGTAAACAATTCAAGTTTTTTGGTATTTTGGATTAATATTAAGGGCTTATTAGCATAAATTGATTTTGTTGACCCTATTGATCATATAGGTTTGAAAGTGGTAAGCCTGATTAGAATTAATTGTACTGCACCACAATTAACCCAATTAGTCCTTTGATTGACCAAGGACTATAAAGTTAGATTTAAGCCAAGTTTTATCTAGATATTAAGAAATCACATTGATCACGTAGGATCATGCATCAATGGAATGCAACCGGCCACTAGAGGAGGCCGGGAACTGAACATCCTTGTGAGTAGTGTTTTCTAATTTATCACTTAACCTGTTATTTTATTCATAAATGAAATGTAATTACGTATTGAAATGCATTTGCAATCTTTAAATGGATTTTTAAATAAGAAAATGTGCACCAAATCTTGAGGTCTGATGGTGCAGGTTAGGGTATTAGATGTAGTAGAGCATTGAAGATGAGTGGCTACCGCACTTGGGGGTACGTTCTTGGTATGTTTATTATTTGGGTTCCTCTACGGAGAATTTGAGGCTGCCATACACAAGGTATGAGCTGGCGAATTCCTATAATGTGAAAATACACCTAACCATCGGGTACACCTGCTCAAGTACATTTATTATTACCTTGTAAGCTATTGAGAGATTCAGCATGTGGTTTCAACATTAAAATTGTCTTCAAAATGGAAACTGCATGACTACATTATGGATTTAGCATTCATTATTGTTGTAGTCATTCGCATTATTATTATTGTACATGTATTCATGACATTATTTTAAAGATTTCTTGTTCTAAGTTATAGATTAGGCTATATTACTCACTGAGCCGCTATGGACAAATTGATTCATTACTCTAACATTTCAGGTTCTTCTTCTGCGGATAAAGGAAAGAAGATGGTCATTGCGTAGAGTGGACCTCTTTTATTTTGGTAGGTTCTTCACTTGGTTTATTGTTTTGAGCTTTAATGTGATGTATAGGAAGTGGGGAAATAACATTATAGATATTTTTGATATAGACATTTCCATTACTATTACCTAGAAAAGACTGTACATAAATATTTTTTGTTTAACTTAAAAAAATTCTACTATAAATAAATGTTTAGCTACTTCGTATCTCTTGTTATTACTCTGGTATTTTTGTGTATGGATAAGAATGAGGCTTAACAGTGTACTAGCGAGCTCAGCTTGCAAGTTAGTTTGTTAGGACACCGTGTTGGTCGACTCACCCTTCACCCTAGGGAGGGGGTCCTGACAATGCCAACACACACCTGGTAGCTATTATTATATGCAAACTTACACAATGTCAAATAATCCTCCCAAATACCACAAAAATTAAGGATACATGTACAGAACATATCCTCTAAGATTTGGATTACTCTCTTAGATTGACCATCAGCCTGTGAATGGAAGTTGTGCTTAAGCTTACTCTAGTCCCCAATTGGTTTTGCAATCTCTACCAAAAACGGGACGTAAACCAAACATCTCTATCAGACACAATGGAAACTAGGACCCATGTAATCTCACAATCTTGCAGAAATATAATCAACTCATCCTCTCAACCGAATCCCGACTATGCTTTGAGAGGAAATGACTGAACTTAGTTAATCTGTCCATACAAAGGGCATGTCCTTCTGGCTAATTTCATCATTGGTTCAACAATCCTCGAGAAATTATACACAAATCTACAATAATAGCCTACCAAACTCAAGAAGCTACGGATCTCTGTCACTATGTAGTCTCGACCAACTGATAATAGTCTAGACCTTAGTCGGATCAACAAAAATACCCTCGGCTTCTACTACATGGCCTAAAAATTAAACTTTTGTCAATTAGAACTTATACTTGCTAAACTTATGTAACACCCCAACCCTTGTTGATTTCACTACGAGTGTTTGGACTTAACCACTGTTGAAATAGTGGACTTAACCAAAAAGCGGGTTGGGTCCGGTGTTACTTTACAAGTGACGCATACTTGACTTTCTATTCCCAATATCTTATGCCTTAATATAAAAACTAAATAAGGCCACATAAAAAGATATAAAAGAAAACTCTAATCTTTACTAATTCATGAAGAAAAAAGTATATAACTTTTACTTAAAACAATTACAGCAGAATTCATCACAAAATTGGGCAAACATACATTACATAGAAATTTTCAAACAAATTTAAAAGAGATGTCCCAAGTCCTTGCATATTCAATTTCTTGAAAAATGTTAAACGAAGGGCGAGCACTAAGCTTAGTGGATCTTAAACAACCATTTTCATATTCAAATCACTAACACATCCATAATTCAAACACTTTCCAAAAAAATTAGGTGTTTCAAGCATCAAGATTGTGTAAAGTTGTAACTTAAACCGAAAGAGCTTTTCAACCCTTTATGTTCTCAACTAAGTGACTCCTTAGAATGAAATATGACATTTCTTAGCCATTTTCATTGAACTTTGGACTTAGGGACTTTAATCCACCAACCAATCATTTAGGTATTACAAACCTTATGAACTATCATAAGAAGAAAACATCATAGCAACCATATGTTTACTATGATGGTACATGGTTTGTATCACCATCTTCTCATCTTAAATCCCACATTCATGAAATATAAATAAAATTCCAGGACATAAGAACAAGCTGGAAATAAATTTCAGAATTTAATAAATTGCAAAACAATTCACCCACCATTCAATATCATGCACCAAACTTTAGAATAACTCCTAAACATGATACTAACATGAAATGAGCATCATAAATGCATGATTTTAAATATCCATCAAAACTGAAACACACCCCAATACTAAAAAAATAGAAGTGAAAACATGCCTCATGATTTTTAGAAAAACACAAAAAATGTCACACAATAAAGAATATGCTAATGGCTCAAATATGAAAATAGTGTTTAAGAAAGCAACTTCCACCTTAGATGAAATGTTTTTCCCAAATTCAGCGAAGGTTCCCTTCACTTTAGCACTTTTGAATCTTAGCAAAACAACTCTCTACTAATCACTAAATGTTGTAACTAAAAGTCTCTCACCTTTGCACAAAAGAAAACGAAAAGAGAGAATAAGAAGAAGAAGTTTGAGAGCACTATTGTGAGGAATCTCTCTTGTTCTTGGAATGAGGGATTGTGCGCAACTTAGGGGGTTCATATAGGTGCTCATGAGCATATGGGACGTCCTTGGGTAGTTCTTAGGCAACTAGGGCAGCTCTAAGTGTTTGAGCAAGTTTCTAAACGTCTAGAGTGTGAAATAGGTAAGTAAACTCATGGATCACCAATTTTGCTTATTTTCTTATTGCACCAAGCAATATTTTCTAGCATCTTTTCTAATTCAAATTCAGAGAATATCTCCATTCTAGAACCCTTCAATAACCAATCTAAACGTCCCATAGTGAGAGAGAATATTCTCTTAGAACCTTCTCCTTTGGTTTTCTTGCTTGCTCATCACACAAGCACACACATGGCGATTTTTCCTTATTTTCTTTCTTGGATGTCCAGCTTTGGTGAGCACACTATCACCACATGGGGGACACCATATCATAGTCCAAGATACTGATCTAGGTTCTTGGAAACTTTTTGATTTGAGCTAGACCTATAGATAGCACACCAAGTGGGCATATTCCCTAGATTTGGCGCAATGACTAGATTTCCCTTGTACCCTTTCTATTTTTGTTTCTTGTGTAGGGGTGGTGGCTAGGGTTTGCGGGTGAGCATAAATTCTGATTTCAAACCTTTCTAATTAGATTAATTCACATGTGTGCACACACACATGCGCATGGGTGGACCAGTTTTGCTTAGGTGGGACATCCCGTGTGGATGGTGTACTAAATCACTAGTGTGGTACATTGGATCATGATTTATGGAATCAAATAAGGAAAGACGTCCCATGGTGGTTGAGCAGGGTGGGGTGCACCCAATCATGGGATTCCACCCATGTGACTTGCACATGCTTTGGTTGGTCATGCCTTCATAGGTTCACATGAATTTAATGATCAAGACACAAATTTAAGGTATAGTTTGGCCCGAGGCATTTTTTTCTTAGAAACCTTCCTTATTTAGAGCCTACTAAAGGTATTTTACCCAAATCTTGGCTAATTGTCCCGATTTTTTGATATGTCATGTGTCTTGTTAGTTTATGCCATCCCAATGAATTATGGGTCGTTCCGAATCCTTGAAGTATCTTAAATTCCACTTCCTTCCTAATTTAAACCCACGAAGGTGTTTGGCAAAATGAGAACCCTAATCTTAACCAATTGAGCTAATTTTTGGATATGTTGTTCAATTGGCTCCCTCAAGTCACTTTGCTTCATTATAAGTGTAACACCCCAATTTTTAATCAGACCTCCATTCATGTGCTTTCTCACGTGTGGATCGTCATCCGATGAAAATCAAGGTGCTACCAAAAATTTTCTTTCTGTCCAAATCGTTTTCTTCAAAATTAAGTACATAACCATTAGTTCTTAGGTTAATGTCTTGATATAAGTTCTATACAAAATAAAAGATCAAAATAATTTCTCAAGACATTCACCGAATTTTCTCAAAACAATTCATAAATAGTGATGCGGAATAACTTTAAAAATTATTATTAAAACCAAAATTGTTAAACAAGAAAAGCCATTTAAACATAAAATAAACTAAAGTTAAAACCATAGTAAATACATTAAAACAATCCAGTAAAAATAAATAAAACATGACCTCCAAGTCACCTATCCCGGACAACCTCCCCATGAGGTGTCCAATCAAAGTGCAAGTCTTCTAATAGTAAGTTATTATACTCTACGTCCAGATGTACCTGAAAATAAAAGGGCCAGCCATACACATCGCCAAATTTCCTCTTCATTCTTCGTGTCCAAAAATTCAGCTGCTCCCCTGTCTCAATAATCAAATGAACCCAAAAATAGCCCAAAAAAAAAACCAGCTATTGTTGCTTCGTTAAATTCTTGCTAAGCAACTTCAAATTTTTTGCATCGAAATCTCAGATTTTACCCACATCGCGAACTAGAAAATGAGACAACCCAAAATCAGATTTTTTTTTTTCATTTTAAAAACTTGAATGAACCAGAAAATGAAATGCTCCAAAACCCATAATTTCAAACCCATTTTAGATTTCCTTTCTTCTTCCGTTTATCAGCTTCAACATCCCCAACCAAAACCAACAACTCCCCTTTTGATTCACGGCTAGCAGCTGTAGTGTTCCACCATTTTTCTCTTCTTGTTCGTTAATCCAACGCCACGGCTAACCATGAAAATCAGCTCGTGATTTCCTCTTCTTCCTCTACTCCTCTTCTTCGAATCACGGTTCCAGCTCACTTCATGAAAATCTTCTTCATTTCGTCCCCAAACCAACGCCCAAAATATCAGATTTTTCAGTTTCTTCTTCTTCTTTCCTCCTATATTTCTTCATCGCTGCTCAAACCAGAAGTTTCTGGTTCGGTCGACCAATTTCCAAATTTTTTTCCTTTTTTTTTCTAAACTAGAGCATGTCTTGTTAGTATATATATTTTATATTTTTATTTTTATTTTTTCTAAGAATCTATTATTATTAAACTTTAATTCATTAATTCATCCGTATATTTTGTATTATTATTATTATTATTATTATTATTATTATTATTATTATTATTATTATTAATCTTAATCGAGAGCTGAAAAAACAAATGTCTATTTAGTTTCTACAAGGCAACGAATAATCATACATTTATTTCTTAATAAATTTATTTTATAATTTTCTTGTCGACGCATTCATAAGCATTGTAATATATTCGACTATTTTTTTCCAACTATAACCTATACCTTGAAAATAAGATTTTAATTCATTAATTAATTTCTTTTTTTCTTTTTAATTTATCTATTCATTTATTTTCTTTCGCCAAATGACATGAACGCACGCACCACTCATATCTTGGCATTCGTGCCTTCGCATTCGCACCTTCGCGCTCGCATGAATAAGCTATAATTTATTTTTCAAAGTATAGTTTATATTTATTTTTAAATATAACATGACTCTAATTTGTTTATTATTATTATTATTATTATTATTATTGTTCTCAAATATTTATTATTACTATTATGTTTTCTAGAAAACTATTATTTATTTATTTTCATTTGTCTTTTTATTATTTTATTTTAATTTCTCATTTTCCAGCGAAATGATATTTTTCTTTATGTTTACTCGACACGTAGAGCGCTCATAGAATCCCAGGGTGTTACAATAGGTGATTATGGATTCTTAAAGGTTACTAAATGAGAGTTTTAAAACATGTCAAATTTAGCCTTAAAATGAGCTCGATTTCATTTTGCACCCAAATTTCACTGAATAGACCTTAAATTTTGTTTCATTTGGTATTAAGTTTTTAGGATATTACAACTTATCATACAAGTAGTGATCTGGAAGAGTCAGCAGTGCGATCTTCAAATGCTCAATGTGTTCCTCCCTAGTCTTGAAGTAAATAAGGATGTTATTAATAAAGATAATGACGAATGAGTCAAGATAGGGATGAATGAGTCAAGATAGGGACGAAACACTCTCTACATTAGGTTCATGAACATCGCAAGGGCATTTGTCATGCCATATGGCATGACTATAAACTCATAGTGCCCATAACAAGTTCAAAATATCGTCCTTGGTAAATCTTCTTCCTTGACCTTTATCTAATGGTACCTAAATCTTAGATCTATCTTTGAAAACATAGTGACACCACTAAGCTAGTCAAACAAGTCATCAATACGCAAGAGAGGGTACTTGTTCTTTATTGTCACTTTGTTCAAATGTTGAAAGTTGATAATAAAGGCTCCCATCTTTCTTCTTCCCAAATAATACTAGACCAACTCAAGGTGACACACTAAGCATAATAAAAACCTTACTCAACAACTCCTCTAGCTAGACCTTCAACTCCTGCAATTCTTTGGGTGCCATTCGATAAGGAGAGATCGAAATGGTAGCGTCCCTAGAATAACCTCAATAATGAAATTAATTTCTTGCTTAGGGGGCAACCTAGGCAAATCTTCAGAGAACACATTAAAAAAATCTTTGACAATAAGAATCTCATCAATACTCACCCATGAAGTCCCTCATGTATATTGGTTAAACCAGCTAGAGTATCTATCTCATACTGAGTCCTCATTTTGCCTCAGATTCTTGATTTATCAGAGGAACTACCCTGAAAGATAATAACAAGTTGCCTTATTATCTAAATACCACCCTCTTGGAAAAACAATCGACATGCGCATGCTAAGCAGCTAGCCAATCCATTTCGATTATAGCATCAAACTTTAGGAACTCTAACAACTAAAGATCAATAATACTCTCAAAGTCACCTAGCATCAACATGCAAACCTTACAAATCAGATTAGGGTAAATGCATTGTCTAGCTATAATACTCAACATGAGCCAAGTGGGTACCCTAAGATGTCTAGGTCCCAATCTATTTACCTAATCGGGGTCCACCATGATAACTACCCTAAGTTAATGACAGGGCTATAATTGTGGCTGTGTCTACAAAGTCGCACCTTATACTATCTAAACCATCGCACGCTCATCCTTACCGTGCATCTCAAACTATAGCACCTACCTCTATATGGTTTCAAGGGTGGCCTCACTAGACATCGATGTCACCTGCCTAATATTGGCTCTCAACCCTTGACGGCAGAATCATGCTCTCTCTCTCAGGTTATCCACTAACTCGAGTGTATAAGCCTCCAGTCAAAGAAATCTGTGGGTATACTCCCTCATTGACGTATCCACCGCTTCTTATGCTCCCTCTGGCGCATAAGCCACAAAACTCTACCTTCTTATACTTCCTCGTTGTTTCAGGGTGTAACAATTTGGACTTACTACATACCGATATTGTCCTCACCTTAGCCATCATTGACTGGGTGTAGAGTTTTGTTCTTGGTAAGACTTGAGTCTGAGTCTCCCAAAAGCACTCGACATTAGTAAGGCTCATAATTTCTCATTTGACCCATGAATCACTCTAGTGTCAGATCGATGTGGGATATTATAATCTACCCCCCTTAGAGTAGTCTTGTTCTTAGGACTCATAGCTCTTTCACATCTAGAGCGGTTCTATTACCACTTGTAACAATCCGAACTCACTACGTATCGATGTTGTTCTCACCTTAACTACCACTGATTGGGTGTAGGGTTTTATTCTTAGTAAAACTTGAACCTGAGTCTCCCAAAAGCGTTCAACACTAAGAAGGCTTGTAATTGTTCATTTGACCTGGGCATCGCTCTAGTGTTAGATCAATGTGGGATATTACACAGGGATGTAAGCACTCAAGAACAACTTTCAGAAATGGGCCCATGAAGTAATCTACCCCTCAATAGTCTGGGTGGCCTTGGCCTCATCTTCAAGCATATGCGCAACAAAGAGTACCTAGTGCTCCTTGGACAATCTCAATGTTTATGTGTTCTTCTCAACATTGAGAAGCTAGTTCTTTTCCACATCAAAACTTAGACCCAAATGAAATTCTTTGGGTTTTAGGTCCAAAAACCTCTTTAGGAGACGATCATGAGCGGCGTCATCTCCATGTCTCATCATGACTACCTCTGCAATATCTACAACCCTCTCATTCAATATGAATTTAGGTACGATTGGTGCATGCGATACTATTAGCTTAACCTTTTGTCTCTCACCCTCAATCCTATCAAGTCTCTCTCAATAAGGTTGTCTAGGCTTGAGTGGCCTTAATAGGCCCTTTGACGAAAGCCTCAAGCTTCTGGCTCAAGCTAAATCAGAGGTGGTGGTGGCGGTGGAACCTACTCTAGGATCCTACGTGGTTTCTAATGTCAAGGAGGCATCGTGGTCTACGTAAGATAGTAAGCTTCCATCATTTTCAAGATTAAGCAGACCATAACTTTAGGCACTTATAACAAGAGATAATTATGCATTAAGATGCCTATCTTTAAGTAGTAATCTAATCCACAAAGTTGAAATTCTTTAAGTTTTAAAAACTCACAAACTCCCTATGACAATCCAATTCCCCTCGTGATATGGCCACTCTCATTTGGTTCTTTATCCTATCAATCAAAGTTAGAAAGTTTTTGTCCATAATTATGCTATGTTCCTTTAAGTCATTCCTAAGGTTTTCCTAACTTTTGTGATTACTTTGAGTTTCCAAGTTAACAACAATTCTTATTCCTTAAATGAAAACCTAAGCTCTGAGACCAACATTGTCAAGACTGCTTCCCTATGGAGAAGGATGAATCGACTGGCATAGTGCCCTGACAAACTGACTCACAAGCCAAGCTCGCCAGAATACTGTTAAACTTATTCCATAACACCATATGTAACCCCATTAGAGTAATCACAAGAGAATGCAAAAGTAACCAAAATAAACACTTGCAACAAAAACTTAATTCAACCCAAAGATTGGTTCTATATATTCCCCTAAATGTTGTTGTAGTAGAAGTGTCTAAGTCAAAATATTTACAAAGGTTTCCTTACCCCCTATACATCATATTAACTCTCTTGACCACCTTTTTACCTTTGTGTACAATAAAAGAACCTGAAATGTTAGAGTAGTGAGCCAAATTTGTCCACAGCAACTCAGTGAGTAATATAGTCTAATCTATAACTTAAAACAAGAACGTTATAAAACAATGTTATGTATGCATGAATAATAATATTATGCAAGTAAATGCAATAGTAAGTCCACAATGTAGTCGTGAACCTTTCATTTTTAAAATGGTTTTAATAATAAAAACATATGTTGAAGCTCTTACTCGAGCGGGTTACTAGACAATTAGGCGTATTCTCATACAATATTATAAGTATTTGTCAGCACATACCTCATGTATGGCGACCTTAAATCCTCAGTAAGTGGGCCAATTAAAAACTTGCACAAAATGTACCCCCAGGTACAACGACATCTGGTCCTCAATGCTCAACCACATCCAATACCCTAACTCGTGCCTCAAACCTTTAGATTCCGTGCACATTTTCATTTAAAAACTTATTTAAAGATTATAAATGCATTACAATATATAATAACATTTCATTTATGACTAGAATAACAAGTTTAAGTAATAAATTAGAAAACACTACTCACAAGGATGTTCAATTCTTGGAGCTCCTCTCATAATCGATTGTGTCTCGCTAACGTTTGATCCTATACTACAAGAAATTGATGATATAACAATGTCAATTCGACAACGTGCATCAGCGACCGTTCTAATAGAAGGCATACAACAACGTTCATAAAATCTCTGTTGTAAAATTGCTTATGTAAAATGTGTACAACAATGTTTACCATGGGAAGGTTGTTAAAAAGGCCATTACAATGAGTAAACAAACGTTGTTCGATGTTATTACAACAATCGTAGTTGCTCGTTGTCGAATGACACCTTCTACAACATTCGTTATTTGACTGTTGTTAAAAGAACGTAAGTTATTATAACATTCATTCGTGAACGTTGTCTATAGTCGTCTATAACAAACATTTTATTTGACCGTTGTAAACATATTACGTTATATACATATGGTATTCATATGTTATACCTATATAATACGACTAATGCTTGAATAATGATATAACCTGTGAATGGTGGTATAATGTAGGCATAACAATCGAATAATGTGCGTATAAAGATGTAGGGATAACGATAAAATAATGCGTGAATAATGGTATAACCCGTAAATAGTGGTATAATGTAGGTATAACGCTAGAATAACGCACGTATAAAAATGTAGGGATATGGATCAAATATTGTGTGAATAATATATATAATATATATAACATGTAAAATGTGGTATAATGTAAGAATAAATATTGAATAATACGCGTATAAAAATCTTGCGATAACAATCGAATAATTAATTCGTGAATGATGGTATACATATATCCAATAAAATGTAGTATAATGTAAGGATAAATATCGAATAATGCATGTATAAAATCTTGCGATAACAATTGAATAAGGCATGAATAATGGTATAAATAACTAGTGAAATTTTGTATAATATAGGGATAAAGATCGAATAATATCCGTATAAAAATCTAGTGCTAACGATCCAGTAATGCGTGAATAATTGTATATATAACCTACAAAATGTGGTATAATGTAAGGATAAAAATCGAATAATGCGCGTATAAACATATAGCGATAACGATCGAATAATGCGTGTATGATGATATATATAACCCGTAAAATGTAGTATAATATAAGGATAAAGATCAAATAACGGGTGTATAAAAATCTAGTGATAACGATTGAATAATGCGTGAATAATTGTATATATAACCCATGAAATGTTGTATAATGTAGGGATAAAAATCGAATAATTCACCTATAAATATATAGTGATAACGATCGAATAATGGACATATAAAAATTGTTCTATTGGTCAATATGCCTTACGAAAAATGCGTGAATAATTATTAGTATAACCTAGGTATACCATGTGAATAACACGTGTATAAAAAGAACATCTTCCAATTGCCTGAATGATGCGTAAATATATGTATAATGTAAGTATAACATATAATTAAAGCATGAATAATCCAACCGATACAAATGAATAACGCGCAAAATAATAGTAAAATAATGTATGTATAACAAACCAACCCGAGAATAACTCTTGAATAGTGGAATAATGTCGGTATTACGACGGAATAATGCACATATAAATAGTTTTTGTTTGGTTAATATACCTTACAAATAATGAGTGAATAGTGGTATAATCGAAGTATACTATATGAATAATGCGTGTATAATATTTAATCTTCAATTGCGTGAATAATGCGTAAATAATGGTATAACATAGGTATACCATGTGGATAATGTGTGTATATAAAACGAATAAAATACGTTTAACTTAAAAATAATTTGTGTATACAACTGAGATCAGTGCTTCAAAATTGATCACTTGTACCATTTTCGAATAAAATCAATATAACAAAGTTTACACATGAATAACATTATTCATAGATGATTTAAAAATAAAATAATCTGTTACAGAAGACAAAATAAAATAACAAAATTCAAATAAAAAATAGTTGAGATTGTTATAAATGAACCATAATCGTGTTCAAATGATACATATTTGAAATATCAAAATCAGTATTACACATTGTCCATAAAAAATTGTGATGCAAGACATGGCAGCTTAGCTTCTTCCATGCTTCACTTCTTTAAGACCCTATATGATTGGATCCTACAGTTAACATTGAATCGACTTGATCTTTCATTGTCACTCTCGGTGCCTTCATTCTGCTTCATTCTATGTAACACCTCAATTTTCAACCGGATTTTCTGTCATGTGTTATCTCATGTGTGGATTGTTGCTTGTTGAAAATCAGAATGCTACTAAAACTTTTTTTTTTTTGAGATGTCCCAATTAGACGTTTCTAGATAAATATCTGAAAACACATGGTATACAAAACCAAATTTCCAAATAATTTCTCATTATGTTCACCAGGTTTTTGTAGTTACCCTAAATAATTAAGAGTCGAAATCATAATGATAGACTATACAGCGAAATCATTTAAAACAAAAACTTTTATTAAAACGATAATTGTTACATATAAAAAGTCATTCAAAGATAAAACAAACTAAATTCATAACCAAAAGTAAATACAGTAAAACAATTCAGTAAAAATAACCAAAATATGACCTCCCAAGCCTTTTATCCCTGACGACCTCCCAATGAGATGTCTAATTAAAGTGTGAGTTTTTTGATATAGGTTACGGTACTCTATGTCCACGCGTACCTAAAAAATAAAATGGGAATGAGCTCGAAAGCCTAGTAGATCATTCCTACATATCACACACATTATACAGACTCAATCTAAAACATTACAAGCACTTTCAAACATTAGGTGTTTCAAACATTCATTTGGTTTTGGTTGTAACCTAAGACCAGAAGAGGGTTGAGATGCCTCTCGGTATTCCTTGTGATCCAATCCAATCATAATTGTAGAGGCCTCAAATACCATCTAAAATTAGTCATGTCTCAGCATCACAGTCCAAGAGAGTGTACTTACCATGGCATCGTACCCTATTCCAAAGACTTTGAGCTATCGCAGGCAGCTCAAGGGTGGGAATACCTACGGTTTGCCTTGTAGTCGACGATCTCAAAAAGTGCTATATAGGAGATACCACTTCGATCCGCTTCAGGCTCGTCAATTGCACCGGTATGTGGATTCTTAATAGACCTTTGTCTTATTTTAGTTTTGCAAACAATTTCAATCATGCCATATATCACACATTTCATGGAAAATAAATAAAATAATGTTGGCTATTGAGAATGACGATTCACATGAGTAAATAAAGAAATCTAATTCATGTTTTCTTATTGATGCATGCCATAAATAGATAAATCTAAATGCATGGTTTTCTATTTGAGAATGTCATGCATAAATTAAAATAATTCATCATTCATCATACATCATTTAAGCATATCAACCAATTTCAATCAATTTTCTAATAAAATTATAATAACCTAGAACTATTCAAACAAATGTTTTGAATTTTTAAATCCATATAATACTGTGAGCAAGGAAATCACGCCCACCTAATTTCACCGATCTTCAGCGCTCCCTTGCTTTCCTTCGAGCTATTCGTAAGAATCTGAAATTCAATAATCAATAAAATTTTCAAAATTCCTAATTCATATTTAATCTTATTCAAAATATTCTTAAGCTTAGATAATTTCTAATTTAATTATAAAGGTTAAATTTGAACTTCAACTAATTTCGAGTTATTCCTAAATTCTAGAATTTTATATAATTAAAATAAAACAATTTCTAAGTCTTCTAAATTTCTTAACTTGAAATTTTAAAACTTTAGAAATTTTCTTCCAAAACTTTTCATAAAATTAGATTTCTAATAATTAAATCTTCACAAATTTAAATAATTTATTAATATCATAATTAATTTAATTACGAACAAAATAAGACTTTTAAACGTTACACATTTAGTTTCAGAGTCCAAAATTTTATTCTTTTCTTATAAAACATTTAAAGTTTTCTAAAGCTTATATTTTATTTATTTTATTTTTTTCAACTAATTTGAATAATTAAATTGTAGACTTCTAAAAGTTTTCTACAAATGTCAAATCTTCTTTCCGAATTTTCCAAACAATTAAAGTAAGTTAAATTATTTTAATAATTTACTCTAAACAAATTTGTGTTCCATATTACAAAAATTACACAATTAAATAAATAAATGAATAGCCAGAGTAAATTTTATGTACCTTTCCGAATTTGTTGCCCGATCAAAGTTCACCTTCACGTTCAACAATTCAAGTCAATCTTCAATTTATTGTTCGACACACTCAACTCATTCGACAATCTTCACACATACTAAATGTTATTTCTAGCAATCATTAACTATTTTCAAGCTTCAATCAACATTTTTGAACCTAGAAAATTTTATAGCTTCCTCTGTCTTTGACAATCAAAATCGAAAAAATCCACCATTTAAAGTTATCGCTTCCTTCCACCTTTCTTCTTTACGATGCAGTAGCTTAATTTTTAGATTCAACATAATTTCCAGCAAGATTAACGCGTTCAACTAACATGAAAAACTTTCAAAAATCTCGATCCATGCCCAACAACTCAAACAAGTTCAGTTTACTTTCCAACAACTTCCCCCCCACTCCAATTGTTCACTCATGTTCAATCCTCAATCAAACTCATTCACTCATTCAATCACACAATTTCACAAGGATTTAAAACTAGAAGTTTTATCACCGCTTTCCCTGTTTCAACGACCGACAAGACCAGAAAATGTGGAGAGTTTTCAGTTGTTCCTCCTTTTATTCCTTACTGAACATGAACCAAAATTGAAACCAAAGAACTGATCGTGCTTCGTCCATCTTCTATCGAACAACACACCACTCAAACCAAAACCAGATTTTGGTTTCCTTCCTCTTTCTGTCATCTCCTTATTCATCCAACCAGCTGAACGCAAAGACGTTCGTCAGTTGATTAACGCACGAGCAACACACATAGAGATGCGTTCTTCTCATTCTATTGTTTGCCCAAACTAGCAGCACACCGCCAACTTCCCATCTTCTTCGTTATCAACTAGACCAAACAAACCGGCAAGTTCTTCTTTCCATTCGTCCTCTGTTTTCTGGGTTGGACCTCATGGCGTCTTCTTCTTATTTAAACACGGCAGCAACCGCAACACAATGGCACGCACATCAGATTCGCACACACCAACAACAATTACTCTTTTTGTTCTTCACTACAAACTAGTAGAATCTGAAAAATGCTCCCATCAAAACCCAAATTTCATGCCCACACATAGCAACCACAATAACGTATCGAATTCATCATCTTCTTCTCCAATTTAGCTTCAAAAACTAGGAAATTTTAGCTTACCATTTTCTGTTCTTCCCCTAATCGTGTTTCATGGTAGCTGCAACTACATCGCGCACACACGTCTCGGTCAGCCACAACACACGCACAACTCGCCCCTGTTTTATGTTCCACTTCTTTGCATCGTTTCTTCTTTGTTCTGCTATCTTCTTCATTTGCAATCCATCATTCCAAAGAACCAGAGCATGCCATTTCTTCATCTCCCAAACAGAGCACCAGTAGTAACAACTTCGGTCTTCTTCTCCACTCCCAAATTGCAGCAGCTGCATTCGTTTCTACCAACCGCAACAGCTAAGCTACCTCTCCGTTCTCCCAACCGCAGCACCATAGCCACTTGAATCCATCCCTTTGCTAGTAAAAATTGAAGTTTGAATAGAAAATGAATAGTCCCACGTTGAAATAATACACAAAACTTGATGAAAATAAAAAAGAAATTGTTAGTTGTTAACTTGAATAGAAGAAAAAGAAATCATGGGCCCAAAAGTATAGATCCATAAATTAATATAAATAATTATATTTATAAATAAAAAATTAGGGCCGGGGGGCTTGGTCTTTAATCCATACAATTTATTTTTAATATATCTTTGGTTTTAATTTTTAAATTCAAAAAATAACTGTTGAAAACAATTTTTTTTTTGACAGTTAACTCTTAATTACAACCATTCGTTTCTATAAATAGAAATAAAAAAAAATATTGAATATTATTATTATCTTGAATTTCGAATTTTTCCAAGATCAAAAACAGAGAATTTCAGTTTGTAAGAAAACGATTTGTAGTGCTTCCAAATCATTTTTTTGATAGTCGAATCCTAGGAGACAGTAGCCGATTGATCTTCAAGCACTTGGGAAGTGGCGAAATTCTGTCTTAGGACATTGCAATCTGCAAGCTTCTATCATCAAATGATTTTTTTCTTACTTGTTTCTATTTATTCAAGTAGTATCTTATATTCTAATATATAATTTATAATAAATTGTCTGTAGTTTTCTAACACCCTTTGTTTCCACCAGCTCAAACCAAAAAAATTTTGGTTCCTTCTCCAAATTTTTAAAGTTTTCTTCTTCCCTTATTTCTCTTCTTCATTTGCAAAGTCATTGCCAAATCAGAATTCTCTGCTTTGGCTAAGATTTCCCACTTTTTTTAAACCCTTATTATAAGTTTATATATATTATTTATTTAACCATTATTATAAGTTTATAAGTTGATATATATATTAATCTCTTTGATTTATTTTCCCCTTATTATAAGTTTATATATATTAATGATATCATTATCCTTATTTATCCATTCTACTTCTTCTATTCTATGTATAAACATTTTTTTCAAACATCCATTATTCTTAATTTCCAACATTACTTTCGCCAATCAATAAAAGTTTTCCAATGCTACATTTCATCATATATATTTTTTTCTAGCTAATTCAAGCTAATATCAAATATCAATTTATTATTTTATTTTATTTTATGCCTGTAATACCCCAAAACTTTTAATGCGTGCACGTTGTGATTAATATATATATATATATATATATATGGTCAATCAAGAAATAAAATATATGTTTTTATTTTATTTATGTGATGTGAACTTTGGAAAAAAACAAATAGCATATGGGTTGATGGAATTATTAGTGAATTAAAACCAAGATTTGTTTGAGAAAGACAATTAAATATGGGTTGACTAAAAAAAATAAATAAATAAAGATATACGACACTCGCGTGGGTGCGATGGAGCAAGTGGTGCGAAAACGAAAATTAATCAAATTTAACCTCATGTGTACGCGTTGCTTTGCAAAAAAAGAAAGGGCTTGATTCCATTGATTTTAATAAGGAGCTCAAAATAATAATAATAATAATAAATCTATTGACTAAGAAATAAATGAATTAAAATCATGTTTTGTTTAAATACATGCATAAACTATAGTTGGAAACAAAAAAATCAAATATTGGTGATTAAGCTCAACTGTAAATGACAAAAATAATTTAAGGATTAGTATAAAAAATGGTGTATGATGGAAAAAGAAACATATATAGCCACCATCAAATCTGCGTGTTTTCAAAAAAAAAAAGAAGAAAAAAATTAGAAATGCATGCAGCAAGTTGTGTTGTGTTTCAGCTTGGTAAAGAAGAAAATCCAGCCACCATCAAATCTGCGTGAGGAAGAGAGAAAACTAGAAATTTCTAGTGCGATCTAGATTTCTATTACTGTTGATCGTGAATCAAATAGAGGAAAGAAGAAGAAGGAAAGAAGATGATGACACCCCGGCTCCCGGTAATCGTCTATGTCTCTATTGCGACGATCCGTTGGGGGGCAGCACGTGGAAACGGCGCGTGGCCGTTCGTTCGTTCGGCGAGAGACGCCAGGTCACCGGTTCGTTTGCCGAGAGCCAGAGGCCACAAGGTTCGATTTCCTTTCTCATTCAAACTCAAATTCCATACCTTCCTTTTAAACAGGTTATGAAGTAAAAATTTAAAACATACAACCACCAAAATAATCGTTCGTTTTAGTAGATATGAAATTCATTAAAACTATATGCAGCAGAATTCATTTTGTTCACAAATCCATAGTAAATTCATATTGGCCAAGTGAAATACGTCGCAACGGGACAACATTTCAAATTCATTTCCAAAAGCATGGTATGAAGATAAAACATGGCCCAATGGGCCTAAGTTCCAAAATACTTAATTTATATGTGAAACAGTTCAAGATAAAAGAGGGCACATGCCCAGTTTCATTTAAACACTAAAACATTATTTACAAGAAAATGATACACCGGTAAACTCAAGAAAAAAATTGAAAACTGGAACAACCTCCCAGCAAGGTCACTACCCAAAATAACAGCCCGTATGTTGGCCTACTCTTGCGGTGTCAATGATAACCTGTAATAGAAAATGGGGGTGAGCTCGAGAACCCAGTGGATCATCCCTATACATCGCTAGCATTATACAAACCATAATATAAAACATGCAATCGTTTTCATTACATTAAGCGTTTCACACAATTTCTTGTTTTGTTATCATCTAAGACCAAAAGAGTCCATAACCCTCGGTATCCCCTGTGTGGTTCGGGAGCGAATTCGGGGGTAACGCCCGAGGGCTGGTTACCTTCGGGACCACGATCCAAGGATGGAAGTCTGCAGTGACTCTTCGTCCGAAGAAACAATCAACTGTCACAGTCAGCTCGGGTAGGAACACCCACGATGACACCCTAAGGCCGGTCACCGTGCCAATACGTGGATTTATTAATCTTAATTTAATATTCTTTAGTCATACATGCCATTCCAAGTTATATGTGATCATCAATGAACCATTTAAAGTAAATCAAAATAGATGCGATCAGCCATTCATGGAAATCATCTCATAGAAATCTTTATCTAGCATGTTTGGCACAAACAATCATGCATCAAGGATATACACCAAGTCAAACCCAACCAAGGTAAATCAAGCAAGTCCTAGCATGCTTCTAAACAAATCTTAAACTAACAAACATAATCTTAAGCATTCAAAATTTGGATAAGGCTAGGGAGAAAGAAAATCACACCCACATTAGTACTCTTCAACCTTGCGCCTTTCTCCTCGTCGTGCACGCCTCAGATTATCAATTTAAAAATGTGTGAGTCTAAGGCATTCATGGCACAACCAAAACCCCAAGGTTTGTGTTCTTGGCGCATGTGTTTCAAATACACCCAAAATCAGTACAAAACGAGAGGACATTGGTGCATGTCGCGTTACCGCGGCAATGTGAAGCATTGCCACGATCGCCGAGGTCGGTGACATGTGTTTAACACCTTAACACTTGGTGATTGAGTTTAAATCACACATTATTTCAAGGAAAAACGGACTACATTTGAGAAAAGCGATTTAGAAAGCTAAGAAAACAATATCTCAAGGGGGTTTCAAGATTTACCTTAGCACAAAACCCTTTCCAAGCTTGCTTCAACCTGAATCCACCCTTGTTGATGTTGCTCTTGGCGGGTCTGAGCTTGAAAATGGTAGAAAATGGTTTGAAGGAGCTCAAACCACCCATAGAACCCAATAGAACACTTAAGAAATGAAGTAAACAAGTTAGGTGAGAGCTAGAGAGAAAAATCAGTGATTTGCGACGAAAAAATCCAAATCTAAGGTTTTCTGCGCATGTTCATTTATATTGAAATCAACGAATTACCGGGGTCACTGTAGCATGACCGCGGTCACTGTGTAATTACTGCGGTAGACAGATTGGCGTGCTCTGTTCATTGCTGGGTTTTTTGCGTAATGACTGTAGTCACTAAGATACGTACCGCGGTCACTAGAATGAACTTCTTTGTTCGTTTCTGGTTTCTAACGCGATGACCGCCGTCACTATAGGACCGACCGCGGTCACCATAATGATGTATTCCCCCTTCGTTTTTTGGGTTTTTTCCTGCAATGACCGCGGTCACTATAGGACCGACCGCAGTCACCAGATCGAAATTCTGGCGTTTAGTGTCTTTCTTCACCATTTCTCGTGCTTCTCGGATTGGTATTACTCTTACACTTATTTATACTTATAATACATGGTTTTCGGACATTTTGGCCATTATGATTCTTTTATTAAGTTTGTTATTCCACTTTATCCGTTCACTAGTGATGTGGAAATCTCATAGACTTTCAGGGTATTATAAAAATGGAAGAAGAAGAAAGGAAAAAAACCAGTTGTTGCTGGTTTGGACAAAGGAGAAGAGATAGAAGGAGCAGCTGAAATTCGAAGCAACTGCTATTGTTGTGCTACTAGATGAAGAAGAAAATGAAAAAGGGTGATGTTGGCCATGATGTGCGAGCAAAGAAAAGAGAAAAACAAAGTCGATTCACCGTTACTGCGTTAGAACGAACCAGCAACGAATCTGTTGCGTTCGCGCCATTGAAGAACAAAGAGACTGTACATGGTGTGATTTGGAGTTATGGGTTTGTTGTGATGGTCAAAACAGAGGAAAGAATAGACAAACACAGGTGTGTGTGTGTGCGTTACTTAGGGCGTGACGAAGGAGAAAGAAGAAGAACGTATGGTGTGTTGCGATTTGGATGGACTGAAAGAAGAAGAAGTGTGTGTTGTCCACCATTTTTGGCTGCCACGATCTGGTTCATGCAGCACACAACCAGGCACCATTTCGTTTGCAAAACTCGTCGAATTTGCAACCAGCTGCTCTTCCATTTCCAAAACTCATTGGATCTACAACGAACAACCACCGTTTCGCTTCAACCACATCGAATCTACTACAACCACCAGTAGATTTGGTGTGTGTCTCATGCAACAGCTTGTGCAATCTGCTACTGTCTGTGCAATCTACTACTAGTGCAAATAAGCAAAACACACCTTGTGTTGCATTGCGTTCTTGTTTATGAAGAAGAAGAAGCCGGACGAAAAAAAAGATCTTGCACGAAAAATCAGTTGTGTGCATTGCTATTAAATACATTGTTGGTGCATTTGGGCAAGAGGAGTGGTAGTTGTGCGTGGTTGCTGTGCGCATGAAGAAGAAGGAAGACAAAGGAGAACGTGAGTACGTCCTGTTTTACATGCAACGAAGAATGAGGAAGAGTTGTTGCTTGAAACCCCTTCAAACCAAATCTAGGGCATCAAAGTTCATTTTAGAAAGGGGTTTTAATGTCAAGAATGCTTCAAAACATTGTGAGCTTCATTTTACATCCTAATGAGTAATTTAACTGATTGGTATTAAGTATTTTGAGAGATTGCATATTGATTTTAAATGTGCAACAAATTTTGGGCATCGATACTTGTTTCGGCGAGGAACGAAGAAAATTTTTTTTTGCAAAGAGTATAGAGATTTATTTATTTACTATTTTTTTCTGAACTTAAATTAGTTAAAAATGGATTATTTAGATTATAGATGTGAGAAAATTTAGATTTTTCCTAGTAGTTGAAAAATATAAATTGGGAGATTTCATTTAAGATTTTTATTCATTGAACTATTTTTATTCTCAATTGAAATGGAGACTTGTGGATGTGGAAATAGAGATTTTAGAGCCTTTTTATCAAAAGATTTTTGTAGTTATGACTCCATGCTATTTATGACCGCTTGTTATATTGTTATGTGATTTTATTAAACTGGTGTGGAGAATGAATGAAAATTTTGGAGACATGGAGGCTCAACATAAAAGATTTAATTATTTTCGAAATTCATGGAAGTCTAATATTTTTTGAGAAAAATATAATTCTTTCAATCTTAAACCCCTAAGTTGATTATATTTAAAATAAATTATTTCCTGGGAATGAGTACAAAGGTTGGGATTTGGAAGTTTAGAAATATTTTCATATGATAAATAATGTTTTTAGAGTTTAACTCAGGTTTTAGACTTAGAATTCTTCTTTTGTTCGTAATGAATTTATTTGTGAAATGAGCGGATGATTACAATATGATCAGAGATTGAATTTATTTGGAATCTTGATGCATATATTAAATGTTAGGATTGTCTTAAGGAAACATAAATTATTTAGAGTTAAGAGGATTTCCTAATAGTTTTAAGCCTCAAGAATTATTTTATTTAACTTGGAAAAGTTGTAGGAGCCTAGAGAATTTAATATATAATCTTCTATTATTAAGAAAAATTATTGGTAGAAGTTCGGGATATTTTGAGACTTAAGACTAAGTGAATTTTGAGGGGGATTTTTTAGATACTGAAATTAATACATCTAAATTGAAGTGGAAATAGGATTTCTTGCTGAATAGGAGGAACTTAAAAATAAATTAATGAATTATCTTGATTTTAATTTCAGATCAAGAATAGTGGAGGCGCGAATGACTCCAGAAAATTAGGTGAGTGTGATTATTATACTCCCTAGCCTTATTTAGATTTTGAATGCAAGACATGATGCGTGTTTACATTTAATGTAACTAGAAGCATGCTAGGATATTTTATGAATTTTTGTTTGGAATGATGTATGTGAATCCATGATGACCGGTTATATTGCTTTAGTATTTTGCATAGTTAGTTCCATTGAAGTGTGTTTCTTGAATGTTCAAGCATGTGAACTTCTTTATTTGGAAATTCATTTTACGTCGATGGATGATTGCCATGACTTGGAATGAACTGTGAAATTAAAGAAGATTAAAGGATGATTAGGAACACATGTACTGGTGCGATGGACAAGCCAACGATGTATCGTAAGTCTTCTTGCAATGGACTAGCCTTAAGCGCATCACAGGTACCCCCAATAGAGAGTTGTCTATGACAGCTGATATCGTCTTCGAACGCTGGTAATGGCTGTAGAGTGTTACCCCTTCCTTAGGTTGTGGTCCCCACGGTATGGTTCTATAGCGTACCTTGATTCACTCCCAAATCACAGGGGCTTACTGAGAGGGTTATGAACTCTTTTGGCCTTAGGTTACAACAAAACAATTAATGTGTGAAACGCCTAATGTAATGAAAGTGTTTGCATGTTTTGTTTTTCTGGTTTAAATGATGCTAGTGATGTATAGGTATGATCCACTGGGCTCTTGAGCCCATCCCCTTTTTTTTCAGGTGATTTTTGAGACAACACAAGTCGACGAATATTGTGAGGACTCGATTATTTTGGAAACTCGCTGAGAAGGTTATTAGTGTTTGCTATGCATTTTATTTTTGTATTTGACTGAACTGGGCATGTGCCCCTTTTCTTTCCTTTGTCTAAACCTTTTTACATGTGACTAAATGTTTTGGGATTATTTTGGTAATTTTTAAAGTTTGTAAATATTGAGTTCGATGCTTCCCATTTTATTTGAAATTACACTTATCCATTTTATTTATTTAGAAGTTTATTTCAAAAAAAATTGTGCCTATTTAAATGGATTTTTATTACCTAAAAGAGATAAAAAGAAAGAAAAATAGAATATGAGAAATGTTTTGGGATTATTTTGGTAATTTTTAAAGTTTGTAAATATTGAGTTCGATGCTTCCCATTTCATTTGAAATTGCACTTATCCATTTTATTTATTTAGAAGTTATTTCAAAAAAAAATTGTGCCTATTTAAATGGATTTTTTATTACCTAAAAGAGATAGAAAGAAAGAAAAATAGAATATAAGAAATGATTTCAGTAGTGCTCTGGCTCTCGGCGGACGATGCGACGCCAACTTTCTAGTTGAATGGGGGCGCATTCTGAGTGAGTGTGGGCCCAAGGGAACCCACAGGAACGAACTGGGGGCTGGGGTGTTATAATGCCTATTCACAACGTGGCATGATCACAAAGTTTCGGGGTGTTACAATCTACCCCCCTTAAATAAAATTTCGTCCCCAAAATTTGTCAGCTTAACTCATACTATCACTCGGTCTATGTTTTCCAATACCATCACGCTTTCACTATGCTACTCTGATCCTACATAGAGGATCCTTCCATATTCCGCAAAAGCCTATTCATTAGATCCATCATCTTGCTACGATACCAGATGTGAGCGTGTCGCTCCTTTGAAAACATTTCTTGTGAATCAAATTTAAAATTTCAAGTCTTTCAGGTAACTAGTATAGTTCCAAAATCCTCCTTTTTATCTTGAGATATCCCATCCTCAATTTTCATTAGAGATTTTGGAATAATGTACGCCCTATTTTTAGTGGAAAGATTGTGAACATAGCCTTCATTTTGAATTAATAATGAGAAGAACTATCAGTTCACAACCATTAACATGGTTTAGTAAAAGCATTATGATATCTTCCTACCTGTCCATATCCTTTCGCGTTTATTGTACTAGGGTGACTCTAGGTGCATTGTCTCTAAGTTCTTGTTTTGTATCAGCTGTCTAAGAGTTTATGCTTCTAAGTCGGCAGCATTTCGTTAGTTTTCGGGTTCAGGAGTTTTGGTTATATACTCAAAATAATCAAACGACGTATATA
The DNA here is from genome assembly GCA_030144865.1 of Tinospora cordifolia. NCBI lineage: Eukaryota > Viridiplantae > Streptophyta > Magnoliopsida > Ranunculales > Menispermaceae > Tinospora > Tinospora cordifolia. The sequence goes on along the minus strand of JAJIYU010003064.1, from coordinate 3,408 downwards.
TCAAACAATCACCCAACAAACAAACAACCAATGCACGCTAGCATAATGCAATCCCAAAGCTTCCATTTGTGCTTCCAGGTCCATGTGCCCCATCCCACGCTCACCCTTCCACACAGACTTCCACCCAAAATTACATTACACCCAAACAATGGCACAAGTGTCTCGATATCCATGACTACAATGTCCCACCATGTTTAACTGGATCCTTTAGCTACACATAGCACGACAGTGCATCCACAGACATGTTCTAAGGCTGATGCAAGACCCTCTATACTGTACCGCCCCATCCTACTATAATACAGTGCGTACAAATTCAGCCAAAGAAATCGATCACTCACCAAGTATGGTCTGTCATTCTCCAAATCCAGGATTCCTCCGTACCCCCAAATCCCTATGCACCCCATCCTACATAGAGACCAAAGATACAGGCTCCTCCCAAACTCGGGTCCTAACCAAATAAGTGTGCGTTCAAACATATTATTAGTCTCTAGCCTATGTCCTAAAAGCTTTTAATTTATTTATAATCCATTGTACTCCCGAGATAGCACTCGGTCTCTACCTAGACCTAAGATCTCATTACTTTACTTAGCGAGTGTATCTTTCAGTAGGATTGCCAAGCTTGACTTCATAAAACATCTACGTGACACCACCGTCTCAAGTTCTGGACCTTTCTCAAGTATTGCTCAACCCGTAGGGCCAATTATTAGTACTTACGCCACCCTGGGCCTTTCCCAAGTATTGCTCAACCTGCAGGGCCAACTATTAGTACTTAGGCCACGCCTGCGACTGTGAACTCAAGCACGTTGGCGTCACCCTAGTCTTTTCTTAGACTTCTAGCCACCTAGTATTAATATCTATCCAGTTGTATACAATTACTTCTTGTGATACCATCGACCCCGAGTCTTAGACATTTCCTGAGGAGCAATCAATCCTCTATGACCTTTAGTCAACATAAAGGTCAACCCTCTGGCAAATACTTCCGAAGAAGAAGATCTAACAAGAACAGCCCTTCAGGGACCTTTATCCTGAAAGAAGGTAAACTATCAGGGACAACTACCAGTACTCTTGTCCCCCAACTTGAGTGAGATAGCATCACTAACTCACCTCTAGACTTCTACTCATACTACCACTTTTCCCAATAATATTTAGAAAATTCATTTTTTGATGAAATCAAACCTGATGAAAATTATTTTCAGTGAACATCAAGTTCATTAAAATATCCAATTTAGTGAAAATCTAATTTGTTGAACTAAATCCTAGCCCAGTGTATCATAATACTGGGCTCTGATACCATAATTGTAACACCCCAAATTTAAAAGGACCTCATATCACGTGTTATCTCAAGTGTGGATCGTCGCCCGTTGAAAATCAGAATGCTACTATTTTTTTTTGTCATGTCCCAATTAGACGTTTCTAGATAAATATCCTAAAACACATGGTATACAAAACCAAAGTTCCAAATAATTTCTCATTATGTTCACCGGGTTTCTGTAGTTACCCTAAATAATTAAGAGTCGAAATCATAATAATAGACTATACAGCGAAATCATTTCAAAAAAAAAAACTTTCATTAAAACAATAATTGTTATGTATAAAAAGTCATTCAAAGATAAAACAAATTAAATTCATAACCAAAGTAAATACAGTAAAACAATTCAGTAAAAATAACCAAATATAACCTCTCAAGCCTCCTATCCCGGATAACCTCCCAATGAGGTGTCCAATAAAAGTGTGAGTCTTCCGATATAGGTTACAGTACTCTATGTCCAAGTGTACCTGAAAAATAAAATGGGAGTGAGTTTGAAAGCCCAATAGATCATTCCTACACTGAAAACAAGTAATAGATGAAGGAGGAGTGAAATACCTTGTCTGTGGCTGTACCCTGGGCATTGACATTCCACTTTGTCCTCTGCCACCTTGTCGTCCTGATGATACTGGTGATCCAACTGAGGAACTGTGACTCTGAGATCTCCCCATAAATTGTTGTCCCCTGAAACCTGTTGTTGGAACTGAAATCACTAGTGTGGCAGATGTTCTAGTTCTACAAGATACTTCTCCTATACGAAATCTTTTATTTCCCTCAGATTGGTTCTTGTTCCACCTGGATTTGTTTTTCCCCTAGAATGCTTCATTTTACCAAAATGATAATAGGGAGGTACGTAATGTAGCTTCCTGATTTGCAGTCTCAACCCTCTCAAAGTCCAAAGCCTGATTAACAGCATCCGCATACGTTTTTACCCCAGCTAGTGTTGTAACACCCCAATTTTCAACTGGACCTCTGTTTCACGTGTGGATTGTCATTCGTTGAAAATCGAGATGCTACTAAACTTTTTCTTCTGTCAAAAATCTTTTTCTTCAAAATTTAGTTCATAACCATTAATTCTCAAGTCAATGTCTGGATAAATTCTTATACAAAACAAAAGAATCAAAATAATTTCTCAAAACATTTACCAAGTTTCTCAATATAAAACATAAACAATGCAACGTAATCATTTTAAAAACTTCTATTAAACCAAAATGGTTAAACAAGAAACGTCATTTAAAGATAAAAAAATAGCTCAAGTTAAAACTATAGTAATTACATTAAAACAATCCAGTAAAAATAAATAACACATGACCTCCAAGTCTCTTATCTCAGATAACCTCCCCAACGAAGCATCCAAGGTAAACTGTGAGTCATTTGACATAGGTTACGATACTCTAAGTCCATGCGTACTTGAAAAATAAAGTGGAAGTGAGCTCGAAAGCCCACTGGATTGTTCCTACACATTACATGCATTATACAAACTCAATCCAAAACATTACAAAGACTTTCAAACATTACGCGTTTCAAACATTCGTTTGGTTTGAGGTCGACGTCTAAGACAGGAAGAGGGTTGAGATGCCTCTCGGTATTCCCTGTGATCCAAACTAATCGTAATCATATAGGCCTCAGGTACTGGTACCATCTAAAATCAGTCATATCTCAGTATCATAGCCTAAGAGAGAGTACTTATCATGAATCATATCGTCTCCCAAAGACTTTGAGCTGTCACAGGCAGCTCCGGGTGGGAATACCTACAATCTGTCTCGCGGCTCGTCAATCACACCGGTAAGTGGATTCTTAATAAACCATCATCTTATTTTAGTTTTATAAACAATCTCAATCACATCAAACATCACACAATACACTAGAAAATAATTTACACTATGCATAAAAGTTACATGTTAAGATGCATGAGTAAACCATAAGATCTAGATGCATAAACCCATAGTCATACATGCCATATTTGAGTAAATCCAAATGCAAGATCATGTCATGAATTAAATAATTCATCATATATCACACATCATTCACATAGACCAAATAATTTCAATCAATTTCCTACTGAAATTCTAATAACTTAGGACTATTCAATCAAATGTTTT
>JAJIYU010003063.1:0-27983 GCA_030144865.1 Tinospora cordifolia | reverse complement strand
TGAACAGAAGCCTGGCTTTAATTATCAAGAGGTATTTGCCCCTGTTGCTCGCATTGAGACTGTGAGATTATTGATTGCTATAGCTGCTCAGAAGCATTGGAAGATTCATCAAATGGATGTGAAGTCTGCCTTTCTGAATGATTATTTAGATGAAGAAGTTTATGTGACGCAGCCACCAGGATATATGAAACAAGGTCTTGAAGATAAAGTCTACAGGTTGAAGAATGCATTGGGTGTGTGCAAAATCTGAATTATGGGGGAAATTTTGTGTAATTCAGATAATCTAGCTTATGGGGGGATGATAGAATTCTAATGGTACTAGAATTATATTGTAATCTAGATTATCTGATCTAGATCTAGAATATCAGATTGAGTCAATCTGATGATTTAGGATAAGGTCCAATTAGATTCTGACTTTAGATAAGATCCAATTAGATATTCGATAAAGTCCAATTAGGTTACCTGATAATCTAGAAGTCTACAGAGTTTAGGAAATATGTTCTATAAATAGACCCTATGGGTTTAACTTTTAATCAATTCAATTCAATTCAGTTTAGAGCAATAAAGTTTAGAGCAGCGGTATTTTTCCAACAAGAACGACGAGGGTGCTGCTGCTGCTGCTCGAACCATGGCTGTCCTTGCTGCAGAATGAAGAACCAGGAGGTGAGGTTGGCTGGTGAGACGAACAGAGCATGGACAAGCAAAGAATGAAGAAGCAACAACCATTGGTGAAAAAAAGAAACCTGCGGGTGCTCTGTTTTGGGAGATGAAGAAAACGAACAAAGGGTAGATTTCTGGATTTAAGGACGTTGAAAAAGAAGAACTGAAGAAGGAAGAAGAGGTCTAGAACTTAAGTTACTCTTTGGTTCGAGCATTCAGCGGATCGAAGAAGAAGAAACCAATTTTGAGACCTTGGGGACGTTGGAGGAAAAACAAAAGGAGATGAGCTATTGCAGGCTGCAATGAAGAAGATGCAACGACAGATTTTTGTTTCATTATATGGTTTTCGGGCTGCCTGGTTCATGCTATCAAGGAAACAGAGGAACGAGAGAGAAGAGAAATGGAGAAACGTTGAAGAAGCTCTTGCTGCTGGACATGATATGCAAACTAGAAAAATAGAGGACGTGATTTTGGTTTGGGGATGTGGTGAAATCAAGAGTTGATGAACTGACTTTCTGGTTTAATTTTCTGGGTTTGAAATGTCAAAACGGATTGAGAAGGAAGATGATGAAACTGGTTCATGTGGATCGTGAAGTGATGTTGGACGTTGCATAAGGGGGCTGAAAAATTTGGGCTTTGGATGGAGTTGGGTTGTGCGGCTAGCAGAAATGGAAGAATCAAAGGCTGAAGATCTTTGTTTGTGCTTTGGTGTGTGTGGGTTTGAGTTTATAATTTTCTGGTTTGATTAGATGAAGAACAAAGAAGGGGATTAATTGAATTGAGGCTTGCTGTCCGTAAAGAATGGGGAGAGGAAGAGCTGCTGGACGTTGATGCTGTGGCAGATTGAAATGAAGAACGGGTTGCAGCTGGGGTCTGTTGTTGTATGCACGAAGAAGAAAATGGGAGAAATTGCAATTTGTGCGAGGAGCAACATGCAACAAAATTTATCGTTAGCGTTGCTTGCGTGCAGGAGATGATGCGAGGTATATTTTAAATTTTAAATTTTTAGATAATAAGAAATTTATTTTGATAATTTTAGATGCGAAAACAAAATAAAAATTAGAAATTAGAAATTAGATACAAATAAAAATTAATTAAACAAGTACAAAAATAATTTAAAAAATTTATTTAATGATCCAATTTAAATAAATTCAATATGAGATTATTTATTAATCACTGAACATGAGGATTAATAGAATTAATAAAATTAAATTAATTAATCTTTTAAATTAAGATAAGTTTATAATTTAATAAATTAAATTAGTTAAAGACATGAAAAATAACCCTTAAGAGTTTAAAAGTCTTTTATAAGAAAATGACAAAATTTTAGACCCTGAAACTAAACTTAGAACGCTTAGAAGTCTTATTTTATTCGTAATTAAATTAATTATGATATTAATAAATTATTCAAATTGTAAAGATTAAGTTATTAGAAATTTAATTCTACGAAAAAGTTTGTAAGTAAATTATTAAAATTGTAATTTTAAACTAAGGAAATTTAGAGGACTTAGAAGTATTTTAATTAGAATGTATAAAGTTCTAGAATTTTAGAAATACTTTAAAATAGTTGAAAATCAATATTTATACTTTATAGTTATGTGATAAATCATTTAAACTTAAGAATAATTTTAAGTATTAAATTTCAGATTCTCGCATTTAAAGTGTCGAGTATCTCGAAGGAAAGTAAGGGAGCCCTGTCACACCTCGACCCCCAGGCCGGACATCATCTCTGTCAATCTAAGGCCCTGTCGTCGGGCGTCGCGTGGTCCACCGAGGCACCAGGCGTGCGACAATCATCATCTTTCCACGAACCTCTATACACGAGGTTTAAATCATTTCTTAATTTCAAATAATCATTTTATTCATGCTTTACTAAGCAAAATTTCAAATCAAATTCATCGGATGTTCAAAATCATATTCATACTGGAAATCAAGATAATAGTAGTAGAAGCACTTCTCGAATCAAATCTTTCTAAATCATTGAACACTATTTAACATACGATATCTAAAAATCATCAGTTTATCAATCAAAATAAAACAGTGTTCAAGATGGTAAAATAGTCTTGTAAATACATATTCAAAAAATATGATACATGACCCTCTGGCCCAAATTCAAAATATACATCATAAAAACTGTTCAAAACAGAGAGACAGTTTAACACAAAATATCACCCTTTCTCTCTCTATAAATCTTCCAGTCTTCGATCTGCATCCTCACTGAGTGCTGGGCCCATGAGTACCTATAAAATAAAAATGGGATGAGCTCGAAAGCCTAGTGGATCTCCCCTACACATCAATAACATTATACAAATGAGCATACGAAACATGCAAACAATTTCAAATCAATAGGGGCGTTTCAAATGCTTAGTCAATTTATCCGTTGCGCTCTAATATCAATAATTTACCATCTGATATTAGGAATTAACCGAAAGAGTGAACCACCCTTGGTATCCTAATTGTGGTCCTGAACACAATCAGGCATGACATCTTTATAAAACAGAAGTCTACCTCTGAGACCAAGACCCAAAAAGATATTGAAACTAAGGGAAAAATCCTCATGACTTTCCAAATTCGAGGGTCTCATACAGCCACTCACAGTTTGGCCTAGTTGGGGGATACCCACGATGACGTCCTGGTCACAACCGGATAACATCTACGTGATGTACCAGTGCCCGTCCATCGCCCCGGTACGTGGAGTTCTTAATAAACCTTTAATGTTCTTTAGTTTTACAATCATAGTTTTCATTCCACGCAACATATAGACATGCTTATTCAAAATGCTAACCTAGGCAAAGAAAGTAAATAAACACCAAGCTAATCATAATATCCTAGTCCTAGAAAGCGAGTAACCAGTCATTAGGATATCATATCAATCATTCCACCCTAGGCATATATTCCTAGCATGGTACTAAGTACAGGAATTTAAACATGAATCATATTCCGTATCCAACATCCGCATAATACTAAAGAGTGAAAAAGAGATAGTCAACCCCACCTGTACACGCCAAAATACTACTAGATCGTCGTTCCTCGCACAGCAGTCCAATACCATCAATCTGCATCATTAGACGGTAATGATACATTACTTTGGGCTTTTAATACTCTTTTCTCCTAACTCTAGGGGTCTGGTATCATTCAATGTTTCAAAGTGTACACAAAACACTCCAAAAGCACAATTTGCATCTATCGATCGCGGTCGGTCTTGTGTGGACCACGGTCTACACACAATTTCTCACCCAATAGTGGGATTTCACATGTGTACGCTATAATAGTGATTTCCATTTCAGTTTAACACTTAAATCTAGTGTATTGGACACCCAAAAATCATTCAAACATATAAACTAGCTAATGGATGGTTGCTTACATTGTTTCTTTGCCGAAACCCCTTGATCAAGCCTTAAAAATGGGATTTTGTTTCAATTTGTTCAACCCCCTTCCATTCAACAACCAAAAACCATCATAAATCATCTACACTAGTGTCCAAACACACATACAAGGAAATGAAAAATGCTCACCACGTTTTGATTTGGTTTCTAGCCACTATACCCTCAACACAACACTCTCAAATGGATCTCCATCCTTTTGATTTACTAGCCATTGATAACTACTCTAGATGAGATCAAATCTTAAGGAAAACTCAAATGAAATCAAAGAACTCACCTTCAAATCACCCTCAAGTCGTTTCCTCCGAACCCCAAATCGTTTTAGTGCGAAATGGAAAAATTAGAGCTTGAAATGTATATATAGATTACAAACGGACTGCGGTCAGAGCCAGACAGACCTCAGTCATCGAACATATTTTCTTCGTGGACTGCGGTCAGCACTTTATGGACCACATTCGACACTTTACAGACCGCAGTCGACACCTTACGGATCGCGTTCACCCATGTGACCTAGTTTTTTCCATAATTTTCCACTAATGACCGTGGTCGGCCTTCAGTGACCGCAGTCAGCAGTGTGATATCTTGTTTTTTTAATAGTTTTTCCCATTATCCATCATCCAGATTTATTTTATTTTAATACCATACTATATAATAATCATTTAAAACCTATTTTCACACATTTTTACATTTATTTCATAATTTTTAAAAATCCATTTTCGATTTGTACGCATTTGAAAAGTTAGAGTATTACAATCTACCCCCCTTAAAAGAAATTTCGTACTCGAAATTTAAATAGAAAGTACCTGCGTCATGTGTCCAATCAATCTATCTTGGAGAAGAGATCTGGGTATTTCTTCTGCATCTCACTCTCAAGCTCTCAGGTCGCTTCCTCCAGGTTATGATGCCTCCACAAGACTTTGACTAAAGGAATGTCCTTAGTCCTGAGACTCAGCACCTTACGATCAAGGATCTGCACTGCTGGCTCTTCGTAAGTAGCATCATCTCAACGTATGATCTCGTCCAGATGTAAAACATGAGATGAGTCTGGTTCGTACTTTTAGAGCATCGAAACGTGGAACACATTATGTACTGATGACAATCTATTCGAAAAATCCAACTCAAACCCGTCTGACAATATCAAAAGGACCGATGTAGCGAGACGATAACTTCCCCTTCACTCCAAACCGTCTGATCCCCTTCTATGGGCTGATCTTCAAAAATACCTGATCACTGATCTGGAACTCTAGAGGTCTTCTCTTCTTGTCCGCATAGCTCTTCTGCTTGCTCTGTGCTATAACTAATCTCCTCTGGATTTGCTTCACTTGTAAACTCATCTCCTCAATTAACTCGGGTCCAGTGAGTACATGGTCTTCAAACTCCGCCCAATAGGATGGTGATCTACAGGGTCTGCCGTACAATGCCTCATATGGAGCCATCTTGATGCTTGACTGATAACTGTTATTATATGCAAACTCGGCAAGATGTAGATGCTTACTCCAATTTCCTCTGAAGTCTAGGGCACATGCTCTCAACATATCCTCCAATATCTGTATGACCCTCTCTAACTGTCCATCTGTCTGTGGATGAAAAGTTGTGCTCATGTCAATCTGCTTCCTAATTCCTTCTGTAGACTCTACCAGAATTGAGATGTGAATCTAGAGTCTTTGTCTGAAACTATGGTACTGGGAACACCATGCAATCACACAATCTCTCGCATATAAAGCTCTCACAACTTACTCAATGCATCGGTAGACTGAATAGGTAAAAAATGTGCCACCTTAGTCAGTCGGTCTACTATGACCCAAACGGTGTCTTCCCCCTTATGACTTCTCGGCAAGCCGCTAAGAAAATCCATCGCTATACTGTCCCACTTCCATTCAGGAATCGAAAGTGGTTGTAATAAACCCGAAGGTTTCCTGTGCTCAGCCTTGACCTGCTGACAAGTTAGGCACCGAAAGACATATCTGGAAATGTCCCTCTTCATGCCTCTCCACCAAAAAGTTTTCTTCAAGTTCTGGTACATCTTGTCGCCCCCTGGATGCATAGTGTACTTACTTAAGTGTGCCTCATCCATTGGGGTTCCTTTGGCCTGTCCAAAACTAGAAACACATAGTCGGTTCCCTAATCTCAACGCACCCTCTGTGTCAAGGCGAAAATCTGTGTGCTTGCCCTCCTTGACGACCTCTATCAGCTCTGTAATCCATACGTCGGATTTCTGTTCATCTTTGATCTGGCGTAAGATGTCTGGCTAGCAAGTCACTGCATACAAATATGCTCGCGTATCATCTGTAGCTACACCCAGATTATAGTCACTAATCAGCTGATACATCTGACCCACTTGATCCCTCCTGCTCAACTTCCTACTAAGAGCATCGGTAACTACATTCAACCTGTCGGGATGATAGTGCAGCTAAAAATCATAGTCATGAAGGAACTCAATCCACCTTCTCTGCCGAAGGTTCAGTTCCTTCTGAGTGTATATGTACCTGAGGCTCTTATGGTCTGAGTAGAGATCAAAACTCTCACCATATAGATAGTGCCTCCATATCTTTAGCGTAAACACGATCGCTGCAAGCTCCAGATCATGTGTAGGATAATTCAGCTCATATGGCTTCAGCTGCTATGAAGCATAAGCCACTAGCTGTCTTTGCTGCATCAGCAATGCACCCTATCCGCTAAGGGATGCGTCAGTGCACAAAGTGTACCTCACACCAGGGATAGATGTGATGAGTACCGGTACTGTAGTCAACCTCTGCTTAAGCTCCTGAAAGGACTGCTCACATTGCTCACTCCAAATGAATTTCTCGTCCTTTCTAGTTACTTAGTCATTGGACCTGCCAATTTCGAGGAATCTTTAATAAACCTGCGGTAGTATCCAGCCAACCCAAGAAAACTCCTGATCTTTGTCACTGTAGTGGGTTGCTACCAGTCGGATACTGCTCGCACCTTCTCTGGGTCTACTGCTATTCCCTGTGCTGAGACCATTTGGCCAAGAAACTTGACCTGCTTCATCTAGAAATCACACTTGCTAAACTTGGCATATAATTTATTCTGCCGCAGTGTTTCTATAACAGTCCACAAGTACTGTATGTGCTCAGTCTCTGATCGGGAATATAAATGTCATCAATAAATACTACTACAAACTGGTCAAGAAAACGACTGAAGATTCTGTTCATCAGGTCCATAAACACGGCTGGAGCATTAGTCAAACCAAATGGCATGACTGTGAACTCATAGTGGCTATACTGCGTCCTAAAAGCTGTCTTCTGTATATCAGACTCCCGGATCCTCAGCTGATGATACCCTGACCTCAGATCTATCTTGGAGAAGTACTGTGCTCCACTGAGCTAATCGAAGATGTCATCAATATGTGGTAAAGGGTATCTGTTCTTAATAGTAACACTATTCAGCTTTCGGTAGTCTATGCATATCCTCATGGAATCATTTTTCTTCTTCACAAATAGGACTGGAGCTCCCCAAGGCGACTCACTTTGTCTGATGAATCCCTTCGCCATGAACTCATCCAACTGAGTCTTCAACTCTATCAACTCCACAGGTGCCATCCTATAGGGTGGAATAGCGATGGGATTAGTGCCGGGATGCAACTCAATCTTAAACTCTACCTGTTTGTGAGGTGGAAGTCTAGGTAGATCCTCTGTGAATACATCTATATAATCCTGTATCACATGAATACTGTGAATATCTGTGGTCCCCTTTGCATTTTCATCCGCTAGCTGCCTGAAGTCTCCCTTCTGCTGAATGAAATACAACAAAGCAAGTGTAGGACTCCTAGGCGGTCTCCAAATATCTCCATCGATCCTTAATATCTCTCCTGATGGCAATTGTATAGTGACTCTCCTCCTTTGGCAATCAATCTGTGCCTGATATTGGGTCAACCAGTCCATTCCCAATATTACGTCATAGCCACTGAAATGGAGTAAGCAGAGATCAGCGGGAATCAGCTGGTCTCCCAATTTGAACTCAACTCCACAATACTTCCCTAAGCTCACTATCTCGCCTATCGACATGGCAACATCCAATGGTACTGCCAATGGGCTCGTGACAAGTCTCAATCTACTCACCAAATCTTCTAAAATAAAAGATTGTGTGGCACCAGAATCAAATAAGACATGTACAGCAACACCAAACAACAAAAACATACCATCAACCGTAAGAGTCGGGGCTGTTTGGGCCTCTGCTGCATACAGTCTGGCCTGCTCTCTCTGTCTCGTCTAGGGCCCTGTCTGCTTCTGCTGCGGCCGACTACTCTGTCCCTGCCCTGACTGCTGCTGTGCTGGTGCTGGAGCTCTGGTAGGGCAATCTTAGCCATATGTCCCTGCTGGCCACACACGAAACATAGTCCTAACTTCCTAGCCTGCTCCCTCTGCTCGGTGCTAATTTGACTTGCTCCGGTCTACTGTTGTTGCCCTAAAGTCTGGGCTTGACCACTAGTAGTAGGTGCTCTAGATGGTCATCATCGGTCTCTTCTCTATTGCGGGGCTCCAGATGTCTGACCTGAATATGGTCTCTTTTGTCTACTCTTGAGCGACTACCCAAACTCTATGTTTCTCTCTACATGTTGGGCCTGCACAACCGCCTCTCAGAAAGTAGTCAGTCTCAGAGGCGTGATCATTCTCCTAATCTCCATCCTCAAACCCTCTATAAACTTCTCCGTCTTCAATAACTCATCTACTACCATCTCCGGGCAGAATCTCGACAGCTCTGTGAACCTGTGCTCATACTCTGTCACAGTCAATGTCCTGTGCGTCAGCCTGATAAAATCTGATCGCATCTGGGACCTCCGTGCTGACGAGAAAAAGGTATCATAAAACAGTGTCTGGAATTCATCCCAGGTCATCACTGTCTCATCAATGGTCGGATTTGCCACTATCATCTTCCACCAGTGGTAGGCTGGTCCCACCATCTGATGTACTGCCAAAGCTACTCTCCTTGGTCCAGTCGCTCCTAGCAGCGCCAGATGCTTATCCATCTCTATGAACCATCTATTTGCTGCAATAGGATCTGCCTGTCATTTTATTTAATCTTATGCATTTTTTCTATGTACATATCCCTATAATATGTAGTATTCACATTTGTTTGTGCTAATATACACTTTATTCATACCCATATTAACCCATATGTGTATTTATACTTTATTTTTATTTAATTATTTTACTAAACCTTAATTTTTTTATTTAATTATCAAATTAAAGTTTTATTTGTTTAATTTTCACTATATCTCTAATTTATTTTATTTTTCATGTGCCAATCCACCATCTGCACCCAAAATTTCTTAAAATCTTTGAAATTAATTTATTTGACTTATTTTATTTATTTTAAATTTTTTGACAAAATTCTGCGGTATTACAGTGCATATCTTTCTTGTGGGCCCACTAATGGTTGTTTCTAATTCAAAATCAGAGATTAAAATACTTCTAGAACCTTTCTAATATTATTCTAGACGTCCCATATTGAGAGAGAATATTCTCTTTATACATTCTCTTTTGGTTCTTTTCCTTGCTCACCAAATAACACATACATGGAATGTTTCTAATTTTTTTTTTTTGATTATCCTTATTGATCATTTTTTCTTCATGGGATGGCTAGGTTTATTTAGAGAGTGTCTTTTCAATTCTAGAATCTTCTAATACAGATTGTCACATGTGTAAACTCACACACATACACATGTGGGCCAGTTTTGGCTTAATTGGCAACATGGTGCATGTGATCATTATATGGTGTACATAGAATCATTCTTTCATGAATTCTCCAAGCCTATAGGAAGTCTCATCATGTGGTCCCACTGAATTATTCCTGTGGCACATGGGATCATTTTACATGTGTTCAAATCAAGCAAGATGTCCCATGGTGATTGGGTAGGGTGAGGGCACGCCGGATCATGGTGTTCCACCAATGTGACTTGCACATGCTTTGGGTGGCCATGCCATTATGGGTTCACATGAATTTTTAAAATTTAAATATCTCCTTATTCATAAGGGATTCAGGTATATAACCTATATTTTTGAAACCCCACAGTTGAGACACAAATTTTAAGGTATGGTCTGGCCCAAGACATTTTTTCTTTGAAAACTTTTCTTATTTATAGCCTAGTAGAGTATTTAGGCAAATGAAGGTTCAAACCTTGTCCAATTGTTCTGATTTTTGGATATGTTGTGTGTCTTGCTAGTTTATGTCATCTCCTCAAGTTTTGAGTCATTCTGAGTTCGATAGTTACTCTTATTTTTAGTTCTTTCCTAATTTGGATCCTCCTGTACGGCAAAAACCCTAATTTTGGCCAATTGGGCCAATTTTTGAATATGTTGTCTAGTTTCTTGGTTTATGTCTCTTCACTTCGTTCGGGTTACTTTGGGTTCATATGGGTCACCAAATGAGGATTTTGGTCCCGTCCTATTTTAGCCTTGAACTGAGCCAATTTTTATTTTGTACCCAGATTTCACTAAAGAGACCTTGAATATCATTTCATTGGATATCTAGTTTTCAAGGTATTACATAAGGTGGCCATGACTTCATGGGTTCATAAAAATCAAATAAAAATTAATATTTCCTTATTTACAATAAATTATGATTTATAACCTATAGTTTTAGAATCACATGAAAAAATTAAAAATTTCAATATATGGTTTGACCAATTTGGTTTTCATTTACTTTCTTTATTTAGAATCCACAAAAGGCACTATGAAATGAAAATCCAAATCTTGGCCAATTGTCCTAATTTTTGGATATGTTGTTTATTTTATTAGTTCATGTCATTCCGTTTCATTTCATGTCATTTCGATTTCCCAAAGTATCCCTATTCTTAGTTCTTTCCTAATTTGGACCCCCTGAAGGGTGTTTGGCAAATAAAAACCCTAATCTTGACCAATTGTCCTAATTTTTGGATATGTTGTCCAATTGGTCGGTTCATGTCATCTTACCTCATTTCAAGTTGTTTTGGGTCCCTAAGGGTCACTAAATGAGAGTTTTGAAAACCGGCTAAATTTAACCCCAAAATGAACCCAGTTTCATTTTGCGCCCAATTTTATTGAATTGATCTTGAATTTCATTTAATTAAATACCGAGTTTTCAAGGTATTGCATTTATTTATATATTTCAACATCATTAGAATTTGTTTTTTTTTCCATTATTCATGCATCCTTTTAATGTGCATAGTGTAGTTGTAGATGGATCCAAGACTTGTAGATACCTTCGTGTTGACGCTTCAGGGATGTCATGATTCTACTGCCATTTGGGAGGGACCAGTACTTGACTTGTTATTGCAAATAATCATATTGTTTTTCTTTATTAACTACTAACAATGCCTTTGTTATTGCAGGACTTACCTGAGTTACATTGTCATCATAGACAAACTAAAATTGAGCGCACATTTCCTTTGGGTGATCATATTATCCCACATTTACAGAGAGCATTATTCTATGGACTTGCACACATTGGATTCATAGAGTTAGATTGACACTTGATCACAACTTTGATAGAAGGATGGCTACAAGAGATTCATACATTTCATTTGGTTGTGGGTAACGCTACTATCACCTTACAAGATGTAGAGGTTTTTTTGGGTATTCCAGTTGATGGGCTTCCTATTATTGGTTTGACAAATTTAGATTATGAAGAAATTTGTTCTAAGTTGCTTGGATTTGTTTCAGAAGGAATAGATAGAGGGGATGGTCGTCTCAAGTTATCGGTGCTTGTAGAGAGAGTATCATTACCTATGGATGCTATAAAGATTCAAGTTGATTGATGTACAAGGGTGTACATTTTGTAACTACTTGGAGGTTGTTTGTTCTCGGACCAGTCAACAATTTAGTGCACTTAGTATACTTGCCATTACTAGCAGATTTTGACCAAGCTGAAGAATGTTCATGGCGTACTGCCATAGTGGCATAACTTTATCGTCAAATGTGTCAAGCAATTGATTTTGAGAAGAAAGGAGTATCTGGTGCATTTATTTTATTATAATTATAGGCATGAGACCAATTTCCCTTCCTATCTCTATAGAGACTAAACAATATTAATAATGATCCTCATGCACATCCACCATTGCCACTACCATTAGGATATAGGTAAGGTGGAATGATACTTTAGCTCCACAACTCTTATGTTTACAGCTTGAATATTTAAGTTTCTTTTGTGTTGTTATTTGTATTGCAAGTGGAGAAATGCGTTAGTGACCACACATGTTCCAATGCATGTCTTGGTCAAGTACAGAGAGATGTTAGATATGTAATCATTTAAGGAGGTATCTTTCATTATATATTTTTTTGCTTCTTTGAAACCATATTTTGGAATTTGACATCAAATTCATAATAACAAATAAGTTACTGTTTTCCAGATCATTTGGACAACATACACAGATAATATAGTCAATGATTTGTCAGAGTACTGTTGACGTGGTAGAGACATTTGGTACACTATTTTTCCATTCATCTATTTTGCGGTTATTGAGCAACATAGGCTTGATTGGGTATTGCGACAATTTGGAATGTATCAGCCTATTCTCGAACCATGTAGTGCACATGTTTATCTTCATAATATAGATATGAGAGGTCAATTTGACTATAATTGGCTCGTAGTGCATCAACGATATACCGAGCAATGGGTGGAATGAGAATAACATTTGGCTAAGGGTATACCAATTGCTACTCATGTACCATATACTAATAATTATTTTGATCCCTACATGGTTTGGTACAGAACAATAACATAGAAATATACGATGATCAACAAAGCGAGGTTTCATTATATGGTACGCATATCTCTTTTATTTCTCATTCTAAATTTTATTATTGCATATTTATCATTAGCATTCATTGTTAATTTTGTATTTTTTTTTGTTGTTTGTTGGTATTAGGCAAGCCAAATGCTCATATTTTGATGCTCCTTTGAAGTACCAACGATGCATCTATGAGGGAGTTGTATTATCTTCACTGCAAATAGTTCAAGTAGAGTGCATGGTACCATGAGCACGTGGAGAGCAGATGCCATCCACATGATCGTACTCCCATGACATGTGGTATTCCATTTGATCCAGATTCCAATGTTCAAGCTTCAACCTCACAAGAAGATGTTGGATTCTTATTTGATGTATGTTTCAATCCGGTCCTACATTACATGATGAATGATGAAGCTATTGACACGTGGCTCAAGATGAAGTTCTACCACTTGCCCAACCTCTAGTCGAACCTCCTATCCAGCCACAACTGTGGCAATACACAAGGGCTCATTTACGAACAAACAAAATATGTCATTGGGCCACCTTGTGGGATAGAATGATAAATTTTTAGGTGTTGGTATTTTTTTATTGTACAGTTATACAATGATTAAAATTATGAAAGAAAATGACATGTACTTGTAACTTTATTGAAGTACAAGTGTTAAATGAATTAATCATTCTTGAATATTTATGAATTACATATGACTTTATTCTCTATGTATGAAAAAAGTTCTTAGCCACCCACAGGTAGTATTAAACCCTTGGAATTTTGCTTTTACTATGATGTTATCTTGTGTTTATGATTTGTTGTTCCAGGCTCTTGCTCAATGTGAAAACACTCTGACAAAGTTAGGAGTTGTAAGAGAAGATGTATATGATATTGTTTGTGCTGCAAAGGTGTGATGATATTTTATTTTAATTCTTTGTCAGTTAGGTAATGGATTGCTTTGATGGCGATATAGCAAAATTAATATTGTTTCTTGGTTTATGACATTTAAATTCTTGAGTGAAGAAGCGATTACTTGGAAATGTTGAATTTGCTTGTTGATAGGTTTTCATTAATGCAATCATCTCCAAGTGTCAAGTAGATTTTGGAGTGAAATTTTTTTTAGTTGTCGAACTATCATCATAGTCATAATTAAAAAATAAGTCACTTTGCTTCCCGAAGATAATTATTTAAACATACAATGAAGATACATAAAATGATTTAATTTGATGATTAGGATGTTTTCACTTCCTGGTGTATGAAGTAATACATGGACTTGGATTTGATCAATTGTTCTTATGTAAATGGAACCTTTCAATTGCAGAGAAATCTTTTATGTTTGACTCTTTTAAAATGAGGTAATTAAATTGAAACTATGTGTTTGGATATGGGCAAGGGTGAACTTAGTTGAATAGAGTTGCTTCTTATGAAATATTGTAAATTGGCTATTGTAGTTTGACAGGCTTTTAGTTAACTGATGCCCTTAACTAATTCAAAAATAGGTTGGCAGCAATTTTATTTGTAGAAATATTTTATTACATTCTTTTACAATGAACTTAATACCACCATATTAGAAATAAATTGTTTGTGGGCATGAATTGGATTACTATCATATAATCACTGTTTAGTTATCTATGGAATTGGATGTGCGTTCAAAACTTCAAATTTGCCTTAAACTTTGACTTCAAAAAATTTGAATTAATTCAAAGGAGCTAAAGCCACATTCCCTTTTTTAATTCCAAGTAAGATATGTTCCAAGGATTATCTTTTCAATTTTTTTATCTCATTATTGGGAATGAAAGCATAGTCATTACTTTAAATACCTTTAATGTTGAGGTGTTTACTTGTTTTTAATTCAAACCATACCATGTTAGGAAAATGGCTAGGCGGTACCTTGACAACTTTGAAACATATCATACTTTTTGAAAATGAACTTGATCCTTGCAAGAAGCATAAATGAGGACAAACCATATCACAATCATCTCTATTATTATTGTTAAGGCATTACCTCAACATGTGAGATCACATTCTTTTTTGGTATTTTCTGCTAGGTAGTGAGCTTTTTTTATTTTTTAAAATTTCAAGTTTGCAAAATGATTCATACATCACTAGCACTTTGGTTTTTTCTTCTCGTTGGGCTAATGTTAGTTCAATTTCTATCTATTATCTTAATTCAAGATTCTTGTTTTCATCAAGAATGACTATGTTGCATATTTCCGCTATCATAAAAATATCTCCCCTCAGTTTACAAGATGTTGATCTATATTTTCATTGGTAGGGCATCTTATTTATCTTTCTTAGTCATCACTATCCACAAGGATAACTACATCTATCATGCAGTGTGTTTCCAGTTCTTGTGTTGAACATCGGTGTTCAAATTTGCCTTTAGCATCCACCACACCCTTCTGCTTGATCCCTTAAACTAATGTGTGGACAATGCAACTCTGCAGGGTCCTATAACCCCTAGCACATCCAGCTGCTCATCTAACTCTTGGTACTAGTGATCTGCAACCATATTGTCTAATGTACCATCAAATTGGGAAGGGCAAAGTTTTTGTAACTTTATTAACATCGCCCTCTGCTCTTTGTCCTCAATTTCCTCCTATGGCCTCTGATGAACTAGAACATCTTGCATGAGCGTTGGTTGCTTTACTAAGATTTGTTCTTGAGGTGGGGCCTATCCCTGCGACTCTTGTGTTACTTGCACCTCCATCTGTGGCAATGGAAATATTCTAATGATCTATTCAATAAACCATTTAGTAATCTCATCCTAGAACTCTAGAGTCAATAAAGCCTCAACTTGAGCCTCAGTCCGATCAAGCTATGCTCCCTGCCCTTGGGGTTTAGTCTCATTAGATGCGATAGCTCTCATAGTATGTGTCTTGGATTTGACCATTTATCTGCAACCAAGGATCCATTCAATCATCATAAGGTAGATTATAAACCTTATACATTAAATTGAACTTGTATTAGTTTTGTTGTACTAACATGACTCTAAATTCATGTTTCTAAGTTCTCGTTAATTCAGTGGCTTATTGGTTTATGCATCGAAGTCCATAGTGAAGTTGTTCATTTCTAGGTATAAGATTTAGGCTCTGAATTTAAAACATTCATGATATGCACATTTCAAGTACACAAATAAGCATGCAAGTAAAACATTCACACATATCATTACAAACAACATGCTAGCATAGAAGAATTCCAAGTTGCCACCTATGCCTTCGAATTTGAGTGTCCCCATACCACTCTTGCCCATCGACATAGGCTTCCACCAAGGCTTCCCAAGCCCCACTACATTACCGTTCTTGCCCACAGACATAGGCTTCCACCTAGTGATTCCACTACACTCAAAAAAATTTCGCAAATGTCTTGATGTCCATGGCTAGTGAATCTTCGAGTCTAGGATTCTTTCACATCCCCGAATCCCTACACATCCCATACCACATAGAAACCAAGAATAGAAGATTCTCCTAGTCTCATGTCCTGACTAATCAAGTGTTTCATTTCACACGTTATTAGTTTCTAGCTTACATCCTAAAAGCTTTTATTTATGATCCACTGTGCCATCTTGACAACACCGAAGCTATACCTAAGGTCTTTCCCTTGACCTAAGTATGCAGTATCTCTACTGCCCAACTCCTTTGTAGGACTAGCAGTTCATAGTTAACCCTCTAGACTCTAACCCAGTGACTTAGTGACTGAACCACTAATTGATGAACTAATTGAGCTACTGATTGAGCTCTATGTGAGCATCTCACCAGACTGGTACCACCTTTAGCCTCAGACTGGACTTTTCCCGTTGAGTTACTAACTGAACTCTTTCCCAACAAGCTATTGACTGACCTCTCATACCATCTTTGTAACACCCCGACCCCGAAATCTTGTCACAATCACCGCTGACTTGGCGTACTCGTCTCTCAACATGAGATATAATCAAGTTAAACATGCAATCACTTTGTTTGCAATATTGTGGAACCAAACCATTACTTATATTCTTTCTTTCTCATTAGTCACAACCATCCCAACAAAAATATTAGAGTGCGAAAAAAATAGCAATTAATGCATGACTAAAATATAGGGATGATGTGATAATTAAAAAAACTCATCAATAATGAAAGACTAGCTCCATGTCCTAAATTCAAATATATCAATTACCAAATACTTGGCTCCATGGCCGACTTCAATAAATAGATGAGTCAAATAAAACATATGCAAGATAGGTCCACTCCTTAGAACTTAAAACATCAAATAGAATCCTACTCCTAAAAAACCTCCACAGTGAGGTGTGCCATGACTACAAAAATGCCTTCCGCCACTTGTCATCATACGTGTCTTTAATGATTACCTAAAAGAAAGATTAGTAGGGTAAGCTCAAGAGCCCAGTAGATCATGTACATCTCATCTCAAACATTATTAAAGTTGATGACATAAAACATGCAAACACTTATAAACCATTAGGCGTTTTGAACATTTCAATTGTTTAGGTAGATGTTAAGACTGAAAAGAATCTCCTCGATATTCCCATGTGTCTGAACTCTTGGATGTAATGCCCCGGAGGCCAATTTTTCATCATAACACAACCTTAAGAGTGAGGTCTCATTCGATCCTCGGTCCCATCTCAACTACAAACATAGTAGAACGGACACCAACCTAAGGTGGCGAAAATACCCACGACGATGCCAAACCACTGCCATAGTATTTGTGTTATCGCCCCAGTATGTGGTTAGGATCTTAATTATCTTTATTTAGTGGTACTAGCATGTGCAATTATACTCAATATCATGGCATATGTAAGCTTAAGAACATGCTACCAAATTATTAATCATGCTATAGTCACTTAGATTGTATCATGCAATCAAATTCATAAATGACATATTACTGATGTAATATTAAATAACAAAATTCATATAACATGTTGTCTAAGTAGGCAAGAAATCATGCAATCAAGTATCATAACATTTCTAGCATACTTCTAAAATCATAATACATAATTATGTAGTCATGCTTCACATATATGACTGAAATAATCTTAAAGAGTGAGTATAGTCATTTCCACCTGATTGTGTGTTCAGCTTGCTCAAATCTTTGCTTCAGTACTCAACTCTCCTTGAGTCCTTAACCTTTAAGAGTTATAAACAATTTCTCAGTACTTATTATATTTTTTACCTTCCAAATTCCTAATCTATTGATTTTCAAGTTAATTGGGCGGTTTGTATACAAAAGAGTGTGAAATAATTATACTATAGTGTCCATTAACCTATTAGTACTGCGGTATGGAAGCAATATTGTGGTGATAAATTTTCTTGCATGAACAGTATGAATAATGGATTGCTCATTGTGTTATTGTGTGTACACCCCGACTATCGAATCCTGTCATACACACCGCTGATTGAGCATCTTTGTCTCTTGCCTCAAGACAAAATTATGCGGTCACTCCTACCATCAATATTTGGAGACCAAGACATTACTTGTGTTCTTTTCTCACACCATCCCAACAACATATCATAATGCAAAAACATAAACAATGCTATCATGCATGGTTTAAAATAAGGATGACATGTCTAAAAACAATAACATGATTAAATTTTGAAATAAATAAAAAAGTTAGACCTCGTGCCTGAGTTCAAATGAGTTAAATAAAACAAAGACTTGACCCCATAGCCTAGTTTAATAAAACAAACATAAATCAAATGTGGGTCCCATGCCCTACAACTAAAAATAGTGAATGTTCTACTAACTCCTACTCATCCTCAATAATGAGGACATCAATATTGCAAAATTTATCTTTGTTGCTTATCAACACCCATGTCTTCAAAGGTTACCTGAAAAGTGATTAGTGTGGGTGAGATCAAGAGCTTAGTGGATCTTACACAAAATATCTTTAACATTATAATAGTCAAAACACAAACATAGAAGCACTTATAATACATTGAACGTTTCAACGATTTAATTGTTTTAGGTTAACATTAAGACCCAAAAGAATTCTTCCTCGGTATTCGAACTTATGTTTAAAGTATTCAATGTATCTCTCGAAGGCCTATTACACACTCGGAACCCTATCTCGAGGTTGATGTTTCACTCGATTATCAAACCAGGGAATGAAGTCTTACTTAGACTCTCAGTCCCATTTCAATCAGGGACCTGCTTAGGGCTAGGAATACCTACGACAATGCTAGATCTGACCATAGTATCCTCATCACTGGGTCGATACGTGGTTCGTTTACTTAATCATCTTAAATGAGTAACCACAAGCATTTTAGCAATTTCAATATCAAGAATACATGGCAAAAGATATAAGTAAACAATTTATCATGGTTATAGTCACATCAGACATAATAATCATTACATTGCATGCGTAACATGGATTTTAAACCATAATAAACATTCACATGATGTATTGTGAGCTATAATCCACAAAAGGTAGACAAGCATTCATTTGATATGCATACACTCCTAGTATGCTTCTAAACAACGAATAACAATGAACATACATAACCATCTTTCATATTCTAACCAAAATAATGCGAAAGAGTTCAGGCAGTAACTTCCACCTGTTATTATAATCTTTGTGTGCTAACTTTTGCCTTGGTGGTTACAAATCTAACCTAGTAGTTTAACATGCAAATCTTCATTAGTATAAGTGTTCGCATAATTCTTAGCACCAAAAACTATTATTGAGCGATTTACATGTTACACCATACACAAATAGGTCATAACCGTCAAATACTATAATGGTTACAATTTCGTGCACAAAAAGTTCAATAAACTAATTGTTTATCATGTTATCGCAGTACTTCCAATGTTACTTCAATAAAACGAGGTTATTCTCTTAGTGTACTATACGTAGCACTGTGATAGTAACAAGGTATTCTGGGAAATCACATTCCATGTGCATTTTCCATTCCCCTCGTACTTGAGACTTTTACATATCACATTTAGGATTCAAGGATGATTATTTCAGTGGTTAAAAGTGTTTTATACCTCTTTGTTAATCGTTCTCCGTTATTTGTATCCAAGTTGCATTGACGAGTGGTGCTAGTACTCTGTTACATATCACAGGTTCAAACCATATGTCAGAGGTTGTTACAAATCCAAAAATATGTATTTAAATAGATAAAACATTTTTATACATTGGTCTTGTTAGTTGCTCCATTTGTTCTTGTTGGAATGTTATAAGTGCATTTAGGGTCTATCATAAGTGGAAGACAATCGTAAAACCTCAAACATTGTGACGATGATGATCCACAATAATGTCTTACGAATGAGACTACTGTATTACCGGCAATAGCTTTACCGTTGGAAACTTTGACAATTCTTGCAGCCTTCCTCCAATCGTCATTTGTTAGCTAGTTAGAAAGGATTGGAGCCTGGTGAATTAGCTTCAGAGTACACGTGGAGAAGAAGAGAATGGGTGGCCAATGACTGGGTTTTCGTTAACACACTTAGGGTTTTCTTTGAAGACAATGAACAACTATGGGGGAATGACGCACTTAGAGTTTTTTGTGAAGACGATGAGCCACTATGGGGAATGTGTGATTAGGGTTTCTGGATTTATTATGTATATATATCATAAATTGACAACTTAGGGTTTACATAGTCTCTCAACCTTCCATTCTCAGTTCCAATCATAGGACCATAGTGTAACACCCCAACCCCCAAGAAACATTTTAAGCTCAACCACAAGGCGGGTTGGGTCTCATGTTACATTTACAAGTACACAACTTGTATCTCAATTCCTTTATTCTAACACTTATTGAAATACTCATAAATACACTTCTATTGAGTTTAAAATTCATCAAGATAATTTAAGTGAATAAAGGAAAACTTCAAACTCTCTATTTATAAAATAAAGAAATACATTATTGAATTCATGTAATCAAAAGAAAGAGTACATTACTCTAAAATTTAAAACAAAACTTCAGCAAAAGTCTTTATTCAAATTTTGGCCAACATGCCCTTACATAGAAATTTTCTAAAAATAGATTTTCTAATCCCTTAGCAAGATTGATCACGCATTTCAAATTCCTGAAAAATAAAAGGAAGGGGTGAGCACATAGCCCAGTTGATCATTCATCAAACTACTAATTCACTAATTCAAATCAAAAGTACATCCAATTTCAATCACTTACAAGCATTAAATATTTCAAACAATATCTTGTTAATGTTGTATATTTGACTAAAAGGGGTTTTTAATCCCTTGATGTTCTTCATTAAAATACTCCTGACAATTCATCTTGCTACATTCCATTAGAAATAAGGATCACATGTCCACATTTCAAGTATTTTAAAACACATCCACACTTAGTGATGTTACGCATATACACTGAGTATATGCAAAGAACACCCATAGCATCACTTGACTACTATGATGGCACAAGGTTTTTATCTTCACTTTCTCATATTTAATTTCAAATAAATATGAAACAAGATCATAATAATTAATATCAGAATTTAAATAATCAAGATAACATGGGAAACGTACATGGTGTGCTTGAAAATTCAAAAAATAAACCTAAGCATGGTTTCTAAGCATGTTATGCTATCATGTATGCATTAAAACATGAAAACATGTTAAATTGAAAATAAAACTTGATCAAACATGCTTCAAACTGAAATATAAACATGCTGAAAACTAAAAACAAACATGAATATACTAAGAACTTGAAGTAGTAAAGAAGTTCTAGAAATTCCATCTACCTTAGTAGTGGTTCCTTCAAAAATTTCAGCAAAGCTTCCCCCCAATGTCTAGCACTTTCACACACTAGCAAAATCACTAAAACAACTCACTATAAGACTAAAATTAGAACTTCTCACACAAGAGAGAAAAGAGAAGTGAGAAAAAGGTGATAAGAAAAGGGCAAGAACAAACAAAGAGGAAAGTGTCAACTCTTTGCTTTGGGATGAGATGAAAGTGAGAAAGGGGGGGTTTATATAGATGTTCATGAGAGCATATGGGATGTCCTATGGCAGCCTTGGGCAGCTCACAAAAATTTGGCCAAGTTTCTATACATAAAGGGGATGGTTTGTATAAAGAGGGCAAGTGTGCTCATGGTTGGCAAGTGGGACCACTATGGCTTTCTAATTCAAAAGATATGAGTACAATCTTGTTTCCTAACTATGTGTGAACATAAAAGAGGTTTAAATCATATTTTAATTCAAATGGGACGTCTCCTATGTGCTCATGACAACTTTCCTTCTTGATTTCCTTGCTTGCTTATCACACAAACACACAGGGAATACTTTCCCATCTTCTTATTTCTTGGACATCTAGCATGGGTGTACAATTTTAAATTTGAGGGGACACCATATAATAGTCAAAGATGCTCATCTTGATTCCAAGAAACTATCTAAATAGAGTTGTTCACATGTGTGGACACACACATGTACGTGGTTGGGCCAATTTTGGCTTAAGTGGGTGTAGGCGTACACAATCAATTGGGGATGACCATGTCTTCATGGGTTCACAAAAATTAAATAAAAATTAATATCTCTTTATTTACATAAAATTATGATTTATGTCCTATAATTTTAGAATCATATGAACCTAATGCACATTTTAAGGTATGGTTTGACCCTAGGATTTTCCTTCAAAAACTTTCCTTATTTAAGACCCACTATAGTCACTAGGCAAATGAAAATCCAAATCTTGGCCAATTGTTCTGATTTTTGAATATTTCATTCATTTTTTTAGTTCATGTCACTTCGTTTCGTTTCGGGTCATTTTGATGCCCCGAAGTACCTTAAATGACAATTCTTTCTAATTTGGACCCCTTGAAGGGCGTTTGGCAAATGAAAACCCTAACCTCGACCAAATGTTCTAATTTTCGGATATGTTGTCCAATTAGTTGGTTCATGTCACCTTACTTCATTTCAAGTTGTTTTGGGTCCCTAAAGGTCACCAAATGAGACTTTCGAAAACTTGCCAAATTTAGCCTAAAACGAGCTTAGTTTCATTTTGCACCCAATTTCACTGAATTGATCTTGAATTTCATTTAATTAATTATAGAGTTTTTAGGGTATTACACATGGTCTTAATTGCAGGATCACAATCTTATACCATGGTCGCAAGTCTTTGACGAATTTTACTAATTTTTGTATCATAAGACCGTGATCCTACAAACCAAAAACGTGGTCTTCGCAAGACTTTGCTTCATGAGTTTTGAGAACACGAGATTGCGGTCCTACAGTTGCCCCTCTCCTTTGTCATAAGATCGTGGTCCCAATTTGGGGACTGCGATCCTTGTGTGCAACGGTATGTTTTTCTTTTTGGTCATTGTTTGTCTTTGTTGTCAAGACTTAGGTTATTGCAATCTACCCCCTTAAATGAATTTTATCCTTGAAACTTAAAATGATCACATACCTATATAATCCTTTCTGGTCAGCCATTCTTGGTCAAAACCTCTGGGTCCTTTTTCGCATTTTGCTCTCTAACTCCCAAGTAGCTTCTTCCACATCATCGTGTTTCTATAGAACCTTGACTAGAGGGATGTCCTTGGTTCTAAGACTATGCACTTTACGATTTAGTATTCTGATAACTGGTTCTTTGTAAGTGGCATCGTTCTGGATATTAACTTCCTCCCAATGAATGATGTGAGTGGGGTTCGGTTCATATTTTACCAACATTGATACATGGAATATGTTTTGGATCGAGGACATTTTGTTTGATAGATCCAACTTGTAGGCACATTCACCAACTCGCCTGAGTATTTTGAATGGACCCATGAAACTTGGTGATAGTTTTCCTTTGATCCCAAAATGGTTAATCCCCTTCTGAGGGCTGATCCTCGAACACTCTATCATCCTCTTGTTCATTCATCTCTTGTATTAGGTCTAGCCTTATAAGTTGTAATATCTTAAAAAATTTGTATGAAATGATTCCCTTCAATTATATGTCCAATTAATTAAGTAAAAGTCCATTTCTTAAAAAAGTCTTAGTGAAATGACTATAAAATAAAACAAAGATAAATTTATAAAAATTGAGGTGCAAAATTATTAAGGCCTAAATGATAAATGAAATTAATTCATTAAAAGTTTATTTGTCAATATGGGTGTCATAAGAAGGGAATTAGAAAGTTGCTCAAAAGCATGGTCTCATGTGCGAAAAAATACAAAATAGAAACATTTATACACATAGTGGTGCATCCCACAAAAATAAATAAGGCATGGAAAATAGAATCATTTACATGATATCAGATCCAAGAGAAAAAGGAAAGATGGAAAATTAGAAAGTCCCAAAACCATTTTGCTCACACGTGTGTGCAAAGAAAACAAAATAGAAAGCTTTCAATATTAGAAGGTTGCCCATGAGCACACAAGAAAATGAAGAATGGAAGTTTCTAATATTAGAAGGTTGCTAATGAGCACACCAGCAAACCAAGAATGAAAGTTTCCAATATTTGAAGGTTGCCCATGAGCACACCAAAGAAACCAAGAATGATATTTCCAATATTAGAAGGTTTCACAAATAGTTCCTATGTGCAAACAAGTACTTGACGCCCAAGGAAATAAAATGGGAATGTTGCTCAAGCCAAGATTGTGTTCACACATGAGAAGGAAACTCAATCAAGCTCAAACTTTGTGATCACACATGAGAAGGAAACTCAAACAAAGCTCAAACTTTGTGTTCACACATGAGAAGGAAACTCAATCAAGCTCAAACTTTGTGTTCACACATAAGAAGGAAACTCAATCAAACTCAAACTTTGTTCACACATGAGAAGGAAACTCAATCAAGCTCAAATTTTCTGTTCACACATGAGAAGGGAACTCAGACAAAGCTCAAACTTTGTGTTCACACCTGAAAAGGAAACTCAATTAAGCTCAAACAATGTGTTCACCTTAGGAAAAGGAAACCCTAGTTGCTTACTTGCCCAACACTTGTGCACACTCACTCCTCACATGCCAAAAGTCCACACAAGCAAGATGGAAAGTTACTATGTGAGCACACTCAAAACCGTCCTCTAGTGCTTGGAAAACTCTATATAAAGGCCCCATGTGCTCTCATTCTCTTCATCCCAAAGCAAAAGCTGATAAGATCCCTTTTGTTCTCTCTAGCTTTTTTCTTGGCAACCGTTCTTGAGCGATCTTGTATGTGTTATTGGGTGTTTGAAGGTCTTAGAATACCATAATACTGCCAAATTTAATAGGTTTGCAACTAGTTCATCCCATTGAGGTGGAAATGATTTCTAAACTTCTACTTTGTTGTTTTAAATTAATGAGATGTTCATGCATGTTTCAATTTTAGTTTATCATGCATGTTTTAAATTTTAGTTAGCATGTATGCCATGCTCAATCATTCGTTAAACCATTCCATGCTTAGATTTCACATGCCTAGGTTTATTTTGAAGTATGATGCATGAATGTGACGTTTCCATGTTCTCATATTGATATTATGATCATGCTGAATTTTAGTTGATTGTTTTATGATTGATAAGATTAATGAAACCATGCCATGCTCAGATTTCACATGCTTAGGTTTATTTTGAAGTGTGATACATGAATGTGACGTTTCCATGTTCTCATATCAATATTATGATCATGTTGAAATTTAGTTAGTTGTTTTTTGATTCATAAGATTAATGAAAGACTATTAACATTAAGAACTACGTATTATCATAGTGATCCACATGGTTTACTGCAGGTGTTCTTTACATATGGTTAGTTCATATGGTATGGTCCTAAAATACTTGGAATATGGATGAGACCCTAAGTCTAATAAAACTTGGCATAAAGAAATGTCTTTTCATTCAAAGGAGATATTTTGTTAAGAACATCAAGGTTGAACACCTTTTGGTCTAAATTACAACTATCAAAAAGTTGTTTAAAACACCAAATGATTATAAGTATTTGAATTTGGATGTCTTATTGATTTAAAATAATGATTTAGTTGTTTTAGAATGATCTGCTAGGCTTTGTGCTTACCCTTCCTACTTTAAATCTTTTAGGGACTTTGCTTAACTAAAGATGCATAATCAAGACTTAGAATATTTTTATTTAATTCTAAGGGCATGTTGCCCAAATTTTGATATTCTACTGTAATAGTTTTATTTTAGTTATATACTCTTTCCTTTATTCAAATAATGAAGAATGTTAAAGATTTTTTTTATTTCTAATTGTTTTGTCTTGTTGAATTAATTATATGAATCTAAGTAAATAAGTACTTTGTATATTCAATAAGATTTGGGATAAAAGAATTAGAAAGTCAAGTGTGAGTTACTTGTAAAGTAATACTGGCCTGGACCCACCAGGGTGTTACAAAAGGTGGCATCAGAGCCTAAGCATTAGTTGCTAGGTTAAAATTAGAAGTTTACTCTAATAACAAATGTGGTATCAGATTTAGAAAGTGTTGACTCAATTAGGTGAGACCTACACTTTGAGTTGAGTTCAGAATGCCCTACCTTTTGTTTTGAAATTGAAAAATTGTTTTTGAAAGTCATTTTCAAAAAGGAAATATATGTTTTGAAATATTTTGTTTTGATACAAAGATTGCAAGTTGAGCTGATAGTGGGTAAGCCTTGTCTCAAGTAAAGATAAACATTGAAAGGGAGATGGGTTATCCCATTTTAGAACGCGTGGTTACTAAGCATACTTCGGTCTTCCCGCCTGATCTAGAGGTTGCCCCAACAACTCATACGAGTAGTTGGAGTTGAAGAATACTTATACTTTCTATAAAAGAAAATTAGAAGGTGAAAACTAAGGGCAAGGTGAATGTACAAAAGTACAAAGATAGTGCCAGGTTTGGTACAAGAACTAATGAAGGTTGAACCTTTCAACCAGAAATTGAGATCTTAGGTCTAGGAAAATGACCTTAGGTAGAAACTTGGGTATGGTCAAGGGTGGCATAGTGGATCAGAAATGGAAACTTTTAGGACATAAGTTAGAGATTGAAAATATGTGAAAATGAAGCACTTGTTTGGTTAGGATACAAAATCGGGAGGATCCTGTATCTTTGATTTTTATGTGGTATGGAACACAGGAATTGGAGGGTATATAGAAATCCTGGACTCAGAGAATGATGGACCATGTTTGGTGAATGATCAATAACTTTAGAAGAACTTGCTTCCCTATGCATGGCTGGTATGGGACGGTCATGTAGAGTGGGTCTTAGGAAACCTTAGTTGTCAAGACATTTGCGAAATTGATTGGGTGTGGCAAATTTCTGAGTGGAAGTCTAAGTCAAAGGGCTAGGGTGGTATTAGACACACGAACCTAGAAGCTTAGATGGAAGCCTAGAGTTTTACTATGCTAATGTGAACTTGCATGATTATATGATTGTCTGATTGTTTGAATGCATGATTATACTTATTT
This sequence comes from Tinospora cordifolia, assembly GCA_030144865.1. Lineage (NCBI taxonomy): Eukaryota > Viridiplantae > Streptophyta > Magnoliopsida > Ranunculales > Menispermaceae > Tinospora > Tinospora cordifolia. The sequence continues at coordinate 916 of JAJIYU010003063.1, read as the reverse complement.
TAAATTCTTATCACATGTTTTTGAATATGAAACCAAAACTTGTATCCAACAACAATGCAAACAAAACTTAGAAGAATAAACTGATAGGCCACAGAATGAATCGAGAACCTAGAGACATAAATCTAGAGTCATGATAGTATGAACGAAATGAAAGGCTTGGAAATACGAACTTGATGAATGAATATGGATGGAAGAGCTATCTTCTCAAGTTTGGAAAAAACATTTTGTATCCCGAGGATAAGGGTAGACAGGTTGTGTACCTTAGATTATGATTCACTTAAATCTTTTGTTTTGATACCTTATCGAATACTAAAAGGGCTTTTGACTTGTTGATAATGGCTAGATCATAGAGATATTCTATCATGGTTGCAACATTTGACGAGACTAAATAGTAAAAATGGGAGATGCCTATTGATATGGAGCCATGAATGGAAAACATGATGAATGAAGTTACTGGGAGGGTTACCAGATCATGAAGGCCTTACCTTAAATGATACCTCAAGTGGTACCACAACCGAATGTACCTGAACCAATTCCTGCGCAGCAGCCAGTGCTTGCACTATAGATTTTAGATCGTCTAAGGGCTCAGGAAGACCTGGAGGATGAAAAATAGAGGAAGATGCTGATGGAGTTACAAAAACTCCACCCTCCTTAGTTTGATGGTATCGCAAACTGCATCATTGTCGATCACTAGTACCAAGAAATGAAAGAACATCTGAATATACTAAAGGTGACAGGTTTGCTGTAACACCCCAACCCCCACGTTCTTTAATTTGAGAGTTGGACATAACCACCATTATTTTTAACAGTGGACTTAACCAATTGGCGGGTCGGGCCGGTGTTACTTTACAAGCGACACACACTTGACTTTCTATTTTTCAATACCACTTGCCTTAGAGTAAATTCAATAGTACAA
>JAJIYU010003062.1:0-28089 GCA_030144865.1 Tinospora cordifolia | reverse complement strand
ATAAAAAAAATAAATATATATATATATATATATATATATATATATATATATATCAAAGAGGAAAGAAATATAAAAAGAAAAGAAATAAAAAAAGAGAGGGTTGGGCTTGGGCAGACCTAGGCACAGGCACAAGGCCTGGGTCGGCCCAAGGCCTTGTAGGTCAAAAGCCCAGCCTGCACGAGCTTCCAGCCCATACAGGATTCAGGCTGAACAAACGACTCGATGCGTGGGTTTGCCTGATTGGGTTAGCCGATTCACGCGCCCAAATAGGCCATCTCCCCCTTTTTGTTATTTTTGTGCTATTTTTTGCTTGATTTTTCTTGATTTTCTGGGCAATTTTTAGTAGCAAAAACCATGGGGATACATGGTTTTAAAGCCATGGTTTTGCCATCAAATTTCAACCTCCTAATGTGGCTAATGAGTAGTGTCAACTGGTAATCCTACATGGAAGCTCAAGGGCTACATGGATAGCCACGTGGCACCTTGTTTTGCCATGCAAACAGCCCCTTCCATGCAACAAAACCACCACTTGAGCAAGAGTTTTTTGGTTTCCAACTCCTCCCACTTACATTCCAAAGCTTGTAACTTCTTCATTTCTTGTCCATTTTCTTTGAAATTTGGTTCATTTCGAAACTCTTACAACCCTCTCAAAGAGCCCCAAGCTCCTTTGCCCAAGTGCACAACCACTTGAGACAAAAACAGTGAAGAAAAGGTGTTGTTCGCCATGTTTCAAACCCAGAAAATAGAAAAAAAAACTATGTTGAATCAATCTTTGGAGTGCTGATTCCCAAGCCATTTTCAAGTCTATTATGGAGGTAAAACCCCTTTTCTTCTTCCTTATTACATGTATTTCAATGTCCAAGTGATAGAAGTTAGAATTTGAGGTCCTAACTACATTTTATAAGGTGATGAAGTTGACTATCTGATCAATTGTTTCAATAGTTTTTGCAGAAAACTGAATTTGGGACCAAATTGGAAGCAATGTTTGGAGTACCAAGAGGAGTTCGTTTGGGCCAAGATCAGAGGCATTTCGAACCTCATCCTTGTGACTATAAAAGGGTAAAAACCTTGAACCATTAGCCTCTATGTTTGATTTTCTATGCTTGCAAATATGACTTGGTAGTTAGGTATTATGAGACTTAGAAAAATTCCAGAACACCCTTATGCATACCATGTTTTGGAGTTGTGTTTGAGAGTAAACATGACTATAGTTGCTTGCTGTTTTGGGTATGACTTAATTAGTCAGAGTTTTAGGATCTGAACTCTTGTAAAAACAACAAGAAATAGCCTCGGATTGGTGCTGAAACTAAAGTAGATAAACACTTGAAAACCATAGGGGATTTGAACCATTTGAACAATCTATTTCATGACAGAAAAGTAGGAGACTAGTAGACTGACCAAATGAAGGCAGTTTGAGCTGAAATTTGGTGGAGAGGTCACCGGACATGTCAAATGTACCAAATTTCAGGCCGTTCTAAATTTGAGAAGTAGGTCCACCAATTCACTAAGTGACTGCCTGTCATAGGGAATACAAGATTTCATAGTCCTTGTTAATGCACTTAGAAACCTTAGTAAATGGTGTCCAAAAATTAGAAATTAAAATTTTGGTGAAGGTTTAGGCAGTCTACATGAAATCTAAAAATTTTTGCATAAATTCGATTTATGGATTGATCGCAAAAAAATCGGCAAGTTCGCTATGCAAGAGAGCAAAGAGCTCAAAATTTGGCTAAGTGTTGGAAATTGGGGATTTTGACCCAATTGACCTATTTTGACCCAATTTGGACACAAATTGACCAAGAGTGACTAAGTTGACCACATTGACTAAGTTGACCAGGTTTAACCGATTGACCGAACATTGACCAAGACGATTTGAGTTGATCAAAACTACGTAGGGACAATGAGATTAGAGATTAAGCCACAGTATGGATAGAATTGAGATTGAGTTTAATTGATGCAGATTCGACCACTACGGGACCGGGCCAGTTGTCAACGGGACATCGGTGCATAGGACCCAAGTGTTGAGATATGTAGATGTACACTAGTTGTGAGACCATAGGCTCAAGGGCCGAGCGTAGGGGTCAGGGTACTTTATGTGATTGAGATTAGACTTGAGGTCCGGGCACGAGGTTAGAGCATATTATCGATGCGCCCAGCTTTTGACCCATTCGACTGATGGCACTCGGGGACCGAGTGTAGGGTTAGGGTATTTGTGAAATACGCCTAGCTTATGACCCGCTCGAGTGGTCAGTCCGCTTGACTCAGGACCCGCTCGAGCAATGACCATAGGTTGGGTTTGTTAAGTTAACCCTAGTCTGGATACGTTTTTAACTGACATGGATTTGAAATGTTTTTATAATGGTTGCATCATTTATAATTGTTGCTCATGCATACATGCACTCAGATTTTACATTATTTCTGTTGTTCATGCATACATGCATTGTTTTGGAGTATTGGTTATGGTTGACACGCTGGACTTTTTACTCATTGAGCCACGTTGATTTTAGGCTCACTACTCTATCACTATTTCAGGTTCTTCAGTGGTTGATAAAGGGAAAGACATGGTGATCGCCTAGCTCCCTGACGATTCCTGTCCCCTTTTTTTTCTTTGATTTAGAGGTTGGTCATTCCTTGTACATGTGTAAATTGTCAATTATGTATTTTGGACAAGCATAAATGTAATGAAATGTTTTCTCTTCGTATGTTGCTTACTTTTGCTTTTTAAATGTTGTAATTATTTTGATATCACCTGTTGTATGAGATTGGAAAAAAGGGTTTAACAATAGTTGGGCGAACTTGACATGGTGAGTGAATTCGTCAGCCATTGTGCCAATAGGCCACCCTTGGCCTAGAGAAGGGGTCCCGACAACTAGGGCCAATCCAAGAGGGCTTTTTTCACGAGACCAATTCCAGCGCATTCTAATAGCTCGACATGAACTCCTAGAAGCAACAAAATAAATTTTCGATGCCCGGATTGCAATTTTTCTACCTTACTTGAATTCTGGTTTTCTATTGAAACTTAAGAATTTGGAAACTTGTTTTCAATCACCGGGGCCAACCCAGGAGGGCTTTTTTCATGAGACTGGTTTGAACACGTTCTAATAGCCCAATATGAACCCTCGAAAGAAATGAAATAATTTTTTGATGCCCGGATCGCAATGTTCCTACCTCACTTGAATTTTAGTTTTCTATTAAAACTTAAGAATTTGAAAACCTGTTTTTGATCATCAGGGCCAATCTAGGAGGACATTTTCTGTGAGATCAGTTCCAGCGTGTTTTAATAGCCCAATATAAGCTCCTAGAAGTGACAAAATAATTTTTCAATGCCCTGATCGCAATTTTCCTAACTCTTTTGAATTTTAGCTTTTTATTAAAACTTAAGAATTTGGAAACTTGTTTTCAATCATCAGGGCCAATTTGGGAGGACTTTTTTTACGAAACTAGTTCCAGTGCATTTTAATATCTTGACACGAACTCTCGAAAGTGACTGAATAATTTTTTGATGCCTGGATCGTAATTTCCTTACCTCACTTGAATTCTGATTTTCTATTGAAAGTTAAGAATTTAGAAATCTATTTTCGATCACTGGGGCCAATTTGAGAGGGTTTTCTTCGCAAGACTAGTTTTAACGCATTCTAATAGCCCAACATGAACTCCAAGAACTGACAAAATAATTTTTTGATGCTTAGATCGCAATTTCCCTACCTTACTTGAATTCGAGTTTTCTATTGAAAGTTAAGAGTTTGAAAACCTGCTTAAGATCACTGGGGCCATTCTGGGAGTGTTTTTTTGTGAGACCAATTCAGTGCATTTTAAAAGCTTGGCACGAACCCCTGGAAGTGACGAAATATTTTTCGATGCCCGGATCATAATTTCTCTGCCTCACTTAAATTCTAGTTTTCTATTGAAAACCTGTTTTCGATCATCGGGGCCATTCAGGGAGGCTTTTTTCTGCAAGACCAGTTCCAATGCGTTCTAATAGCCTGACACGAACCGTCGAAAGTGACAAAATAATTTTTTGATGCCCAGATCATAATTTTCCTATTTCACTTAAATTCTAGTTTTGTATTGAAACTTAAGAATTTGGAAACCTATTTTTGATCACCGGGGCTTTTTTCATGAGACTGGTTCTAGCACGTTCTAATAGCCCAACACGAACTCCTAGAAGTGACAGAATAATTTTTTGATGCCCGAATCGCAAGTTCCCTACTTCACTTGAATGCTAGTTTTCTATTGAAAGTTAATAATTTGAAAACTTGTTTTCGATCACCAGGGCCATTCCAGGAGGGCTTTTTATGCGAGATTGGTTCCAGCTCATTCTAATAGCTTGACAGGAACTCCTGAAAGTGACAAAATAATTTTTCGATGCCCGGATTGCAATTTTCCTACCTCACTTGAATTCTAGTTTTTTATTGAAAGTTAAAAATTTGGAAACCTGCTTTCGATCATCGGAGCTATTTTGAAAGGGATTTTTTTGCGAGAATAGTTCCAATGTGTTCTAATAGCCTGACATGAACTCTTGGAAGTGATAGAATACTTTTTGGATGCCTGGATCGCAATTTCCTTGCTTCACTTGAATTCTAGTTTTCTATTGAAAGTTAAAAATTTGGAAACTTGTTTTCGATCACCGGGGCTATTCTGAGAAAGATTTTTCTGCAATACCAGTTCCAACGCATTCTAATAGCCTGACACAAACCCCCAAAAGTGATGAAATAATTTTTTGATGCTCGAATCGCAATTTCTTTATCTCAAAACCTTTCGTACGTAATCATATTTACAAGTGCAAGCATAGGTATATGTTCATTTGATTCGTTACTATGTTATGTTATAATGGAAGAACTTCGTAATATTGAAATGATCCTTATTAATAATAATAACTATTTTCTTAATCAATACTTGCTTAAGTACAAAACGAGATAGACATGTTAAATTATGATCGACATCATGTACACACTTTTCTTTGGTGTCGACCTCGACAGAAAACTTGCAATTCTCGACATTCATTAGTAGCCTGTGATGGCTCTTTAGCTACTTGCTCATCATGAGTTTCCTCATTAGTTCCTTCTAAAGGATGTGAATGCAATGGCTCGTCAACTTCAACATTAACATCAACCTTGTATTCAACATGACCTCGCCCCTGTCTTTGTCCATCACCTTGCCTTCTTTTTCATCCTTGTACTCGTCCTTGTTGTGGATGTGCGCATACCCGTCCACGACCATGAACATCAAATCTTTTATTGTTGCCATAACTTTCTTAAAAATTTGCTTTTTGGACAAGAGGTGAGGATGAAACATCAGGAATCGGTGAAACAATAGTATCATCAAAATTTGTGCCTTGGTCTGGTGGTGTAAAAGGTTCAGACATGGTGTGATGGACTACTCCATGAATTTAACGATCTATGTGCATTGCCTCCATAAAGTTAGAACGCATAGATCGTATGAATTGATCCCCACGAGGCCCTACATGATTATACATTTGCTCCACACCAGTTGCATGAAGATAAAACGTAAAAAATATTAATCATAATGCACATGTTGTGAAGGAAAGGACAAAAAGAATAGTAAAAGTTTCGTACAAGGAGACTTACAAGATAATCAAAGAGTGCATCTCGATGGCTAATGAATCGTCGAGCAATTTTTTGATATCATCGCATGTACTATTCCTCATAAAAACCAGCAAGATTGTCAATCCATGGACTAGACACAACAACTTTGTGCCAACGATCCCATATCTCAATGTACCACTGATGGTATGTACCCCAATTTGTTGATGCAGAGGTACGTAATATTATCTCATGAAGAAACCGTTCTGTGTCACACTCGGTGGGGATTGATTGTCTCATGCCGAATTGTCGAAGGACCTAGTAAAAAAAGTACCATTCGATAATGTGAAAGGAAATAAGTAGCACTCTACGCCAAACCATATGATTGCGCCTATAAGATAATGGCATCATACTAAGAATATCGTTCATATGGTTCCCACATTATCTAAACAAAAAAAAACACAAAACTATTAGTTGATTATAAACAATTTCATTTAATAGTAGATAGGATAATATGTATTGCATCATTACCTGCTCTGAAAGCTGAATATCGAATGCCTCTCGATAAGATGACAAGACGTGTGTTGAAACTTCTGTCATAACAAATGCATCTTTTCACCTATACAATAAATTTGTTTATATTAGTAAAATAATAGCAAAATGTATTGGAAAAAAATAATAACAAATATATTACCTCATCCCAAGTGGTCCTTTAGGAAGTATTATTTGATCAATAGACACTATATCATTAAATTCAAACTACATTCGTTGAACTGGTGCGATATGGGAAAATTTATCCCATGCCCACAATTGTAACAATATCAATGGTCCAGATATCTCATATGGATCCCCATGTGCTGCATGCAATAACTCTAGGTATAACCATGCTAAATATGCATTCTCCCCAACTATATTTTCTAGTTGTCCTAAAGTCTGCTAGTAATGGGAGAAACATTAGGTGGACCAAATTACTTGACTTGTTTGAAAATAAGGACCCTCCTATCAACTGTAAAATATAAGATAGGGTATATCTATTCACCGCAACCTCGTCAAACTCTAGAAGTGGATAAAAGTCATCATTAGGGTCAATCGGGTCATGCTGAATCAACTCATCATCAGTAGGACCTAATTGAATAACTCTTTCTGCCAATACACTCATTTTTAGCTTTCTACCTTTCATTTGTTGTTGCATTGGCCTAAAACCTAACAAAGCCTCACAAAGTGTAGCCCAATCATGACATGTGTATCTTGTGACTGGTAGGCCATCAACTGAAAGTCCCAATTGCATTGCAATGTATTGTAGTGCAATGGTACACTTCCATGTGGGAGATGGAACATATGTGTTTCTGGTGTCTACCTTTCAACTAAGGTTGTAATTAACTGTTAATCAAGAGTTATAAACCATATTCTAGCCACTCTATAGAAGCTTGATTGTTGTAGAGGTTCGATGAACATGTTATGGATAGGAATTTGATGATGTAAGGAAGCATCATGACATCGAGTACAAATATGAAGCTCATGCTATTTAAGAACATGATGATATATTAGAGCTTGATATAAAAAACCACTTTTACATGTTGTTTAAAGTAATATATCTCAATTAGATAACATATCAGCTCATCCCATACAATATATGATCTATGCTGGTCTTGCATGTGTAAAATACTAGGTTCAGATGGACCTAGGTCCATGCTATTTGCAAAATTTCATAGAATATAGTATCATTAAAGCATTGAATGTGTTGAGTCAGTAAAAAAAAAACTCACATTACTTACAAGAAGTTGGGACAAAGGATGTAGATGGACTGCAACTTGAAGGACCTAAATCCACACCACCTGTAAAAGAGAACACATTGAAGACTGCACAACAAGATTGAAAGCAAAACACAAATGAATGGTGGATAATCGTAAATTGGTCTGATAGATCAAAACTCCAGCTAGAAGGACTAGGATCCATAAGTGCTACATTAATATCGCCAAAAGTTAAATACACCTTATAAAACACATTTCTTGTATGTTTTAATTCATAATTAGTACAACAAATGTAATATAGAACTAAATCAATGTCAATGTCTATGTATAAACTCAATCAGTAAGGGTAGATAGGTTAAAACTATTATGATTAGCCATATAAAGAGGAATTGGTGTGCATAAACACTACATTTTTACAATACAAGAAGAATACATAATGTAGATATTACATTACACAAAATACTATAAATATCACGTGCTAGGGTTTTGAAGAAGTCTACCATTCGTGCAATGTTGGACATTTTCTCCTAATATTTCCTTGCTTATGGCAATGACCACATAATATTTGTTCGTTGGGTTCACGCCAATCCATTTCATTCCTAATCCTTTTTCGAAACTAGTCGCCCTTTGTTTCATTGAGTACTTGAAGGTGGAAGGAGCCTAGCAATGTGTGCCATTGATGGCCAATAATCTTTCATGTGGTATGGCCCTAAATGATTTGGGGTAGCATCTTATAAAACAATCACATCGATTATAGTTCTCAACATAGCACAAATGATTCAGACTAGCAAAAGAGCAGACAGTAAGGACATGCGAGCAAGGAATGCCATAACATTGCCGTTTTTGACAATTGCAATGCCTATTTGATAAATTAACAACTTACTTGTGGTTGCCTCGGTCCACATAAAACCCACTATGACCCGTCATCACCTCAAATTCGCTTTGAACTCGATATGTAAGTGTGACATGATGAGCCTTTGCCTTCTCCTACCAACGATTAAGTAATTTCATTGCATATTTTGTATGTGTTTGGCCCTCCTTCATAGCATTCTCATATAGTTCCCTCATTGATTCGAAGTATTCAATACATTGGTAGAAGGTTAATTGTACTAAAGCACAAATTGGCAACATTCTAGCCCCTTTAAGCACACCATTGAAACATTTAGCAATATAAGACAAAAGATGCATATGTAATTGTTCTACAATGCACTACATAACAAAAATGAGATGCCAATTATGTATAAACACTGTATCGACAAGTTTGTAGTCGTCCAAACATATCGATATCCTTCACCATATGCTTCTGTCCATTTCTTCATGTCAATCTTCGAAAGCCACGTAAGAGCTTTAGGATTCAAAGTTTTTATTTAATCAAAGTATGCAGTAAGCTTTCATGGTTGGTGTTGTCTACGTGCTTGCTCGACCAATGCCTTTAACTCTTTGTTCTTGAACTTTGTATATTGAAATTGTTTGCCACATGACACAAGCAATACTTGTGGTGCCCAAAAGGTTCACACCAACCATTTGATTGTTCTTTCATGACATGTTTGATAGCAACATGTCGATCAGATATCACACAAATTCTTGTTCTGTTAATTACACAAGAGTGCAATTTTCTCATAAACCAACCCCATAACTCTATCGATTCAGATGCTACAATGGCAAATGCAAGAGGAAACACAAAACCATTGTTATCAACACCAATTGTAATTAAGTGTTTTGTTTGATACTTCCTATACAAATGGGTTGCATCAATTTGGATGAGCGGTTTTGAACTCCACCATTCCCAAACCACAAGCAACTTCTTCCAACTTGACTTGTCTTCGTTGGTTGGTCTATACAAGCACAACCTTCCATTTATAAAGCATTTCATATGATGTTTTCCAATCACCAAATATTATGACAAAAGCTTTTCTTTTAGCTTTCCATACCCTTTTATAGTAAGCATCATATTCAAATTTATCCCTCACAGTTTGGCACAAGACGACAACAGAAGTACTTGGCTCCCAGTGAATCAAATTGCATCAAGCTGTGAATGATCTTGTGACAATCCTTCGTACACACATGTATAGGTAGCATGATATTTCGTAACTTCAAAAAGACCATGTGACCTTCATTTACATGCACGCAGCTGCCATTCACATCCATTACTTGCTAGTTTATAGCACACAGTCCAAGACTTCTTGTCGTAGTCAATAACAGTAAATTTATGATGGTGTTCAACATAATAATATTTCGCAGTATTTTGTAAATCTTCCTTAGTTCTAAACCTCAGCCCAATATGCAGATCGCTACTGTAGTTAGTAGTTGCCCCACTTCACGCCAAATGTTCTATCTCAGTTTCATTAACTGCATCATAGTTTATCTTATAGTACATGGGCGTTGATATTTCATATTTAGGCACTGCTCCCACTCTTGTAGCTGCTTCAATGTCAGGCGCATCCTCATCAATAATATCATCAAATGAGCGGGTTGAATCTAACGAAGGATCATGAACTCCCACCACCCTTTCATCTACAATGATGTTATCCTCTTCGTTGCATGTACTTCCTCTTACCTATCCATATCATGGTCATCACCAAACTCAAATGGTTGAGATTGAGTAAGAATGTCAGGAATAAGATCGTCACTAGCCATTTCATCCATCACATCACTATCTAAATTTGCATTGGCCTCATATTCCTTTTGATATGTTGGTGGACTGCAATCACCCTGTAACGGTAATTGTGTCCTTGGACTTCAGTCGCTAAAATATGTTGAATGCTCCAATACAACTCTACAACATTAGTAGTGAGAAACTGTGACATAGTTTGCCACATAAATGTTACACTATAATCATCAAAAATTGGTAAGGGCTTGAAATACCATGTATCATTTCCTAAAATAATTGGGTGACGATACATTATATTTATTCATTTTGATTGACAATTTATAGACAATCTCTACCTGATAATATTTTTCAATCATTAATGTTGGCTCTCATCTTCGCTGTAATACCAATACATGGTCCACAACTGTAATCAACTCCATACAATCCATGTATCATTTTCCCATTCATGTAACATATGATAGAAACCATTCTGTCATCCATTATCTACCTTAGAATTTTTAGCAATACATGAAATACAAACTAAACAAATAATTAAAAAGTAAACAAATAAATAATTCTAAGAATCTTTCTATTTTGATCATGGTTATATATATTCAAAATACACTTCTTATGTGCACATGCTATTCTAAGTGGGAAAGACCATATGATTGATCATGATAAGTAACCTAAGGTGTATTAAGCATATGCAATTGATGTGGAACAATAATTTATTATATTAGAAATATACATTGCACATGTTGTAGGCATTCCTTACTTTAGAATGCATTTTTATCAAATTGACTATCTTGCAATGGATATGCATGTTGATATATGATGCTAACATTAATGATCTTCAAACTTAGACTTTTATTGAATAATATTAGGACAAATTGAAACGTCTCAGGACATGATGAGATGATAATGGACTTGTTAAAATAACTAACAACTGACAACATTTCTCTCCAAAAAATTAAATACAAAAATACAAAAATATATGAAAGAAGTTAGGTGAAAAGTCCAAATGAATATTGAAATAACCAATTAACTTTAGTGGTCATAAGCAAAAAAATCAACATCAACTTTCATTATCACATTGCAGTAATAACAAAAACTCCCTTATTCTATGAAGGAAAAAATAATTTATGTACTCCATCTTTTCTTTCATATCCTAAGACCCTAATATATATGTTTTTCTACAAGATTCAAAGGTAGTTAGTACTAACATTGAAGAGAAAATAATACAAGTTCCATAGCATTAAAATCTCCCAATATACCCCCTTTTTTTTAATAACACAAAACGAAGAATGAATCTACTTTTTTTTTTCTTTTTTAAAAAAGTAGTAAAAACACAAAATAAATAATACAAGTATAAAAATAATTGGCATAAAAATTAAGAAAAAGTTAGAAATTTTGGTTGTAAAATGTAAAAAACTAAAAGTAATTTATCATACCTATTTTAATTTGTTCAATCTTATTAACCTTTATTCTATCATATCCAATCTAACATAATCCTCTAAAAAATATTTTCTTTTCTTTTCTTACATACCAAACAAACACTAAGACTGATATAGTGTTCATTCTACTTTTTTAATAACACAAAACAAAGTATGAATTTACTTTTTTAAAAAAGTAGTAAAACATAAAACAAATAATACAAATATAAAAATATAACTAGTGTAAAAATTAAGAAAAAGTTAGAAATTTTGGTTGTAAAATATAAAAAACTGAAAGCAATTTATCTAACTTATTTTAATTTGTTCAATCTTATTGACCTTATTCTATCATATCCAATCCAACATAGTCCTCTACAAATATATATTTTTCTTTTCTCACATATCAAACAAACACTAAGACCGATATAGTGTTCATTCTACTTTTTAATAACACAAAACAAAGTAGCAATCTACTTTTAAAAAAAAAATAGTAAAAAAGTAAAACAAATTATAAAAATATAACTAGCATAAAAAATTAAGAAAAAGTTAGAAATTTTGGTTGTAAAATATAAAAAATTGAAAGCGATTTATTCAACTTATTTTAATTTGTTTAATCTTATTGACCTTTATTCTATCATATCCAATCTAATATAATCCTCTAATTTTTTTTTCTTTTCTTATATACCAAGCAAACACTAAAACTGATATAGTATTCATTATACTTTTTTAATAACACAAAACGAAGTATGAATCTACTTAAAAAAAAAAGAGTAGTGAAAATGTAAAACAAATAATACAAGTATAAAAATATAACTAGCATAAATATTAAGAAAAAGTTAAAAATTTTGGTTGTAAAATATAAAAAACTGAAAGTGATTTATCCAACTTATTTTAATTTGTTCAATCTTATTGACCTTTATTCTTTCATATCCAATTTAATATAATCCTCTAAAATATATATTTTTTCTTTTCTTACATACCAAACAAACACTAAGACCGATAGTATTCATTTTACTTTTTTAATAACAAAAACAAAGTATGAATCAACTTTTAAAGAAAAAGTAGTAAAAACGTAAAATAAATAATACATGTATAAAAATATAAATGGCGTAAAAATTAAGAAAAAGTTAGAAATTTTGGTTATAAAATGTTAAAAACTGAAATCGACTTATTTAACTTATTTGAATTTGTTTAATCTTATTCACTTTTATTCTATCATATCCAATCTAATATAATCCTCTAATTTTTTTTCTTATTTTACATACCACACAAACAGTAAAACCAAAGTGTCGATTCTACCTTTTTAAAACACAAAACGGAAGTATGGTTCTATATTTTTTCTTTTTATAAAAGTAGTAAAAACATTAAATAAATAATAGAAATATAAAAGTATAACTTCTTTAAAAATTAAGAAAAAGTTAGAAAGTTTGATTGTAAAATGTCACAGCCCATTTCGTTGGGCCCCCAGAACACACTAACTGGGCTTTCAGTGGTGACTCACAAGGTACTGTCCCCTCCCTTTAGGGTTTTCTCTCGCCTCCAAGGAGATTTAAACCAAAAACCTAGGGTATAAGTACATTGATTTCATGAAACCCACTACCATTGAATCGATGGCCCAATGGTAGTGGATTTCGTGAAATCTAGGTACTTACGCCCTAGGTCCTTGGTTCAAATCTCCACGGAGGCGAGAAAAAACCCTAAGGGGAGGGGATAGCACCTTGTGAGTCACCATCAAAAGCCTAGTTAATGTGTTTTGGGGGCCAGACAGAATGGGCTGTGACAATAAAAAAAGTGCCTTTTTATTGTCACAACCCATTTCGTTGGGCTCCCAGAACACACTAACTAAGCTTCCAATGGTGACTCACAAGGTACTGTCCCCTCCCCTTGGGGTTTTCTCTCGCCTTCGTGGAAATTTGAACCAAGTACCTGGATCATAAGTACCTTGATTTTATGAAATCCACTACCCTTGAGCTGACAACGTTGTTAGGATCCCATCAATGACCCGACGAGCACAACAACTTGACGTGTATGTTACTCCGTCTACCCACCCGATTGCTATTAAGCCTCTTCTTCACACATACACTATTTAAGCAACTTTAGTATATATAGCAGATGTCATACACATACAACGAAAGATTTAAGTTAATTCTAAATATTCACAGTTATATATACATTCATCAGTATCATTTATATAAACATAGTAAAGATCGACAATAAGATTAACACATTAGATTTAATATACACAAGAGGTTACATGACCTACACATTCAATCCTACTCTAAGAGTAAACATGTTCCCTTGTCCACTTGAGAAGGACCTGTAAAATGAAATAATAAAGAATAATGAACCCAACCAATAACGGCTCAATGAGTAACAAACCTAACTTATCACTTGAGGGAAGTATTCTGAGAACAAATAGATGCATGATGTTCACAAGTAGGGTAAATGTAGCAATAACCTGATCATGGTCGCATATCGATAAAACACATAAGTCAAACCTTGGAATTCTCATGAGCCAGGTGGTCAAAACCAAGAACTTATGTCTGCCGGCTATTGCTTACCTCTATGTCACTGCTGCAACACGTAAGCTCACCAAAATCTCATTCACAAACCTAGACAATGTCTCAAAAGTCCATAAGAGATATAAAATCCGATAAATCATGCATTCCATATTAACAATCCACAATGCATATGTATGATTAATGCAAACAAAATGTACATGCTTAAATTGATAAATTAAAGAAAATACTCACAAATATCTATTAGTTCTCTCTCTATTGATCTTGTGATTCCCTGAGCCTGGAACAACCTGATCACATTCACTGTGTCAGTTATACTTGTTCACACATTGTTGGTTCATGGTTAGTATATTATGGTTCTGATTAATGACCTTTACAAGTTAAACATATTTCCTCATTGTTGATAATCTATTGCTCCCTCATTAGGTCTAATTAACCCAAGGCTACATAACTATATACTTGGATTTGAATTTAGACATGGGATATTCTAGCTAAGTGTGCAATAGTGCAACTTGTAGAATTTGTTGAGACTTCGTTATATACTCGATTACAAATTTGGTGGAGATTCTCCTCAATCAATCTAGTTTTATTGAAAATTTTCTCTAATTTTTTTAAGTATTGGGAGTCACTGTTTTTAGTGCTCCTTACACTTCTACCCCTATGCAGAACATGAAGCTAGTTTGAGTCATTATTTTTTCCATTTTACTGAGACCTATGTAGTTATCCAAATATTACCAAAATTTTCATATTGTATTAGGACCTTCTAGATAATACCCAAATTTTTTATTTAGGATTTTAGGACATCATTTTCGTAAGTTTCTAAGCTCATATTTGTCCTGCACTTGCCGATGACAAAGTATGTTTCCAGGGTTTGATTCCTAAGTTTGATTAATATCGTTCCCAAATTCAGTTCATCATAATTTTTGGATATTAAATTTTGGGGCATCTTAAGGTTCTATCCACCAAAATTCAGCTTCATAGGATAATACTAACATAGGTTTTCCCATTTTTTATTGCAGCCTAAAACAATGAGTTTCTGTCAAATTGTTTTTCGTAGTAGTCTTCATGAATCAATTGTGATCAATCCATCTGTGTTTTTTTTAGTGAAACTCTACTAGAATGTTCCTTCTATTAAGGCCTAGAGATATCCCAAATCTCACAATTTTCTGAACCTTCTAACATGATTTCCGGGTTGATGTTATTTTACACTTAAATAGGTTGTATTATCCAAAACATGTCTAGCAATTTGAGTAGACATACTCATCCGAAGGTTTGAATGACCAAACCAGCACCAAAGTCGTTCATTTCTGGTTTTATTTGTTCATAGGATATCCTACTTTCTGATTATCTAGGCCATGTATGTTATAGTTCCACCAATCCAATGTTACAAGGCTGTGAATCAAGCTCATTGGCCTTGTTTTTGGGTTATTGCTTTTTTTTTTTTTGCTAAGTATTGACAGTTGCGCACCATGATTCTTCACCCTTCCAAATCTCTTAAGCACAGTTTGGGGTTGGTCTACTGACATGGAAAGCTTCCCTTCAATCCTAATTACACATTCTAAGTCATGGTTTACACAATTTTACTCCGAACATACACACAACCACACTATAAGTAATCATGGAATTCAAATTCAGAATAGGAAAAAGTGTGTATACTTGTGATCTTTAGTCACTATTTTCGACAGCCAATGTTCTTCCTTTGGAGTTGATCTTGAGGTATGTTGTTCTTCTTAGTCTCCTCTTTTCAACAAGCCAAATTTTGTGCTATTTGGATAAGGATTGAGAGAGTTATGGATTTCTAAAGAAGAAGGGAATGTTGGAACATGCTGGCGACAAGCTATTTTGTAGACAAGAAAGGCAGCCACCTAACCCCATACGTGTATCCTTGCCTCTTCATGTTCAACCTAATTAGCCACTACACCCAATTGGGTTGCCAACACATTTCTAATTTCTTTTTTTCTTTTTTCATTTTTTTCCAATATCTATGTATATACATATGTATAATCTTATTTATTCATTTTCCTTACAACGACATCAATACCTAAATCCTTCTTCATCACCAAAAATGACATTATTATTATTATTATTATTATTTCATTTATTTATTTTTCAAAAATACATCAACATTTAAAATTGACATTAAGGGGTGTTACATAAAATGTAAAAATTTGAAATTGATTTATCTAACTTATTTTAATTTCTTCAATCTTATTCACCTTTATTCTATCATATCCAATCTGATATAATCCTATAAAAATATTTTTATCATATCTTACATACCAAACATTAAGACCAACATAAATCAAACCTTTGAGTATAACAATATATAAAACAAACTAATAAAGAATACTATGTAAATTAATAACCATAATTTTAATCTCACCTTTTCAAAAGAGAAAAAAAAGACTTTCATTTCTTTATAAGAAAAAAATGAGCTCAAGCACCAAACTAACAATAAATTGCATTTACATGTATACCATGAAAATTAATCAGCATTTACTTCTTTTTTTCCTTTTGAATAAAAATACTAAACTCACCAAATACTTCCTCATCAACCAGTGAACTTTATATACAAATATGATCATTTTAATAAAATAAGAAGATATTATGTTAAAAAGTGGTTCATAATATATTCAAAATCTAATTGAAGATGGAGACATGACCTAGAAAAATTGTAGTTAAACAACAATTTGAAAAGTTTAAATACATGTAGTTACTTGCTCGTTAAAGAATACAAAAGGTGTGACTTCAAAAAAGCAATGATACAATGATGTAGCTGGTTGCCACTATAGGAAAATATGCAAAGGGTGATGAAGGGAAGAAGGGCCGATGAAGACGAAGAAGACAAAGACAAAGGGCCGATGAAGACGAAGAACATGTGCAGGCAGGGAAAAATAGAACACTTGTGTGCTGGCTAGTTGCAGACAATCAAGAGGAGAACCGTAGGTGTTGCCTGGCTGTAGAATATGAAGATGAAAAAGATGAAGATGCGCAGTGAAGATGAAGACAAAGATGGACCTCTCTTGTGTTTTATTTTTTTCTGTTCATCAATGGTGCTTCAGAGGTCCTTAGCTGAAATCACTAGAATCTCATTTTAACACTCCAAAATTTTACGAGGGCATACACGTCGTGAGTAAACATAAAATAAAATATTATTTCATAGAAAATTTAAAATTTAAAATAAAATAACAACAAAAATAAAAATGAAAGTCGTATTGATTGATTGAAAAAAAAGAAAAATAAATAATAATAAAAATAATAAACGAGTTAAAATCTCATTTTATTTAAGTCTATGCATAGATTATAGTTTGAAAAAATAATAAAAAATATTATGATGCTTGCAAACGCATCGACAAGAAAACCATGCGAATACGTCAACAAGAAAACTATGAAATAAATTAATTAAAAAAAATAAAATAACAATATCATATTTTATAACGATAGAAATATATGTATGATTATTGACTAAAAGAATGAGAAAAAAAATTTATAAGAATCAAGTAATGGTTGATCGAAATGTTAGTGAATTGAAGAAAAATAATAATAAGAATCAAATATTGATTAATAGATACATTGGTGGATTATGATTCAAAATTTATTTAAGAAAAAAACAAAAAAAATATGTATATTTATTAAAAATAATAATAAAATAAAAAATTTTATATTGCTTTAAAAAAAATTTATCATTGTCACATGCTTTGTTTTAGGGCCCAAATTAACAAAAAATTAAAAAAAGGAAAGAAAGAGCAGGGCGAATTTGCTGGAATACACAAGAAGCATCCCGAAAGAACAAAAAAAAAAAAAAAAAAGAAGAAATACAAAGAACAGAAAATGAGGAAGAATCTGATTGTCTTTTGGATTTGGAGATTTAAATGGGGTGAATGACAAGCAAGATTTGGAGCAAGAAAATTGGGTTTCGTTTTGCGAAGAATGAATCAAGACTCGGGCAAACTAATTTCTGGTTTGATGATCTGGTTCGTGGGTTTGTGTGTTCGGATAACAGAGGAAGAAGAAGCAAAGAAAACAAAACAAAACTAGGGCTTTGATTTAGTTGGAGATGACGATCAAATGAAGAACGAAGTTGCGGTTTGCGATTCGTGCGAAGAAGAAAACCAAATTTGAAAGTCGTTGTTGCTAGTTTGGACGAAGATGAAATCTGGTGCAAAACCAGAAATTTCCCAGTTATTGCTGCTGCTGCCGAAAGAAGAAACAAAATCCGATTTGGTTTGTGTGTTCAGCAAAACAGAGGAAGTAAACATGAATGTTTAATTTTCTGGTGGGTGGTTTGATGTTGTGAATTTCTGATTTGAGTTGTTGGAACGAAGAAGATGGAGATGAAATGGCTGTCGTGATTTTGGATGTGGTAAAATAGATGGAAGAAGAGAAAAATGCAAAAATTTCTAGATTTGCGTGGTGCTGAAAATCAGTTTAGAGTTTTGTGTTGAATGTTGTTTGAAGAAAAATAGGTGAAAATCTGAAAAATTTTTGGAATTATACGAAGAAGAAATTTCAGATTTAAAAAAAGGAAC
This sequence comes from Tinospora cordifolia, assembly GCA_030144865.1. Taxonomy (NCBI): domain Eukaryota; kingdom Viridiplantae; phylum Streptophyta; class Magnoliopsida; order Ranunculales; family Menispermaceae; genus Tinospora; species Tinospora cordifolia. The sequence goes on along the minus strand of JAJIYU010003062.1, from coordinate 9,727 downwards.
ATGATAGTGTGATTTGGAGTTTTGGGAAGGTGCTGTCCGTGATTTGAATTTTCTGGGTTGAATTGGCCGTGAAGATGAATGAAGAACAAAGAAAACGGGTTAAATTTGGTTTGTGATTTGGATTTCCAAATTGTTGTATGCAAATAACGAACAGAGAAGAACTGAAACATGATGAATCTTCAGATTTGGGGCGAACTGAAAAGAAGATGATGTGGCTAGCCATGACTCGTGCGAAGAAAAAAAAAAACAGTTGCCATCTGTAAGAGGAATGAATAGTAACAAGGGGTTCACCGATGGACATCGTTTGGGCAAAGAAGAAGAACTCAGGTATATTTTAGAAATATTTTTATTTTAGTATAAAATTTATTTTTAGATGATTGTAGATGCGAACAAAAATTCAAACCTCAGTAGCAAAACTTAGAAAATTAAAACTTTATTCAATATTTTAGTAGAAATATTATTATGATGCATGTAAATTTTTAATAGATATTTAAAAATAATAATATCAAAGTTTTGGAGGTTCAATATCTTTAGAAACTTAAATTAAAAGATTTTATGAATATAATCTTAATTTAGTTAAGATTAATTTTTATATAATAAATGAGAAAGAATATTAGAGGTTTAAAACAAACCTTTAGAAGCTTAAAATCTTTTATAAAAAAATGAAATAAAATTTTGGACCCTAAAACTAAATTTATAATATTTAAAAGTCTTATTTTGTTCCTAACTAAATTATTTATGATATGAATAGAATTATTTAAATTGTAGAGATTTGGATGTTAGAAATTTAAATTTTTTAGAAGCTAGGAGTAAATAAAAAATATTAGAATTCTTTTTATTCAAATAGAAATTTATTAAATCATTTAAGAAAAAAACCTTAAGATGAAATTATTTTATTTTGAGACTTAGAATCTAAGATTTGTGATGGAAAAATATAATTTAGAAATGAATAAACTTTGAAGAAATGCATAAATTATTTTAAAAGATGTAACTTAAGGATTTTCAAATGAGAAATTAGTAACTTGAGACTTAGTTCAAATTAGATATAAAAATTTTATTTAAGTGAAATGAAATTTATTTAACTTAAGTAAATTATTTTAGAGCCCGAATTCAAGTCTTAGTATTTTTAAGTAAATTGTTCCGAACTAAATAAATTATTTAGAAATTAATGAATTGTATAAACTTGAAAATTAATTATGAGAGTGTAATTTTTAAATTAAAAAGTTTAAACTATTAAAAGTATTATTTTTCTAAAATAGAAGTTTAGAAGTGTTTTTGAACTAAATTCGGATAAATACTAAGAACTTAGAAAATAAATTGAAATAATCCTTAGTTTCAGATTTAGAAACCTTATGTTAACTTGAATAAAATTTAGTTAAAATTAATATTTAGAATTTATAATTATTTTAGAAATTATTTAAACTTAAGAATATTTTGGATGAAATTAAATATGAGTAAGGGACTTAGAAGAGTTTTGTTGATGGTTGAATTACAAATTTTACAATCTTAAAGTATCGAATAGCTCAAAGAAAAGCAAGGGGGCCCTGAAGATTTGCGAAATCACGTGGGCGTGATTTTCTTACTCATACGTATTATGTAGATTTAAAATTTGAAAGTTCTGTCTGAATAATTATAGGTTATTAGAATTTTATTATAAAATTGATTGAAATTGTTTTGTGTGCTTGAATGATAGTGTGATGAATGATGAATTATTTCAATTTATGCATAATTACTTCATGACATGCTTGAATATAAAACTACTCATTTAGATTTATTTATTTGTTTATTACATACATGAATAGGAAAACATGGATTTAGATTTCATTATTTACTCATGCGCCTTATCATTTTAATTTGCTGCCTAGTTTGATTTATTATCTATTGGATTGTGAAATGCTTGGTGTGATTGATGCTTGTTCGTAAAACTAAATTAAGATGAAGGATTATTAAGAATTCACGTACCGGTGTGATCGACGAACCTGAAGCGAATCGAGGTGGTATCTCCTAGATGCCACTGCTTGAGATCGAGGAGCTACAAGGAGGATCATAAGTATTCTCAACCCTGAGTTCTTTGGGGCAGCTACAAGTCCTTGAGAGATGGTACTCTGTGCTAGTAAGTGCACTTCCTTGGATTGTGATTCTGACAGGTAACTGGCCTTGGGTGTTACTTGAGATTTGTTTTTGATTCAAATCACAAGAAATATCGAGAGTCATCTCAACATTCTTCCGGTCTTAGATTACAACTAAAACCAAATAAATGTTTGAAATGCCTGATGTGTGAAAATACTTGTAATGTTTTGAATTTTGGCCTATATAATGCGTTGGATGTGTAGGAATGACTCATTGGAATGTAGAGCTCACTCTTATTTTATTTTTCATGTACACCTGGACGCAGAGTACTGTAATCTATGTCAGAAGACTCTTACCGTTGATTGATAATCTCATAGGAAAATTATCCGGGATAGGAGGATTTGGAGGTCGTATTTTGTTTATTTTTACTAAATCGATTTTTATGTATTGATTTTGGTTTTGAATTTGAATAGATTATGTCATTGAACAACATTATATGTTTAATATTTACTATTATAATATAATTTCTTGAAATGATTGCGTTGTGAAAATTGGAATTTATGATTCGTGATTTATAATTTATAATAAAATGGTTTTGATGATTTCATCCATTGTTGCATTTACTCTGATAATTATTCATTGTTTGTTACATGAATTCCAGTGAACACTAGGAAAAGTTCTTTGATCGTTTGTTTTATGCAACTTGTATTTCTAGATATTTATTTAGAACTATCTGATTGAGATATTGAAATTGAAGAAAAAGATTTTAACTAAAAAGATTTAAGTAGCATTCCGATTCTCAACGGATGACGACCCATGACACGTGATGGGAGGTCCAATTGAAAATCGGGGTGTTACTAATATGGTATCAGAGCCCAGTATTATGATACACTAGGCTAGACCTGAGTTCACCGGATCTGATTTTTACTAAATTGAAGATTTCAGTGAATTTGATTTTCACTGAAAATGGATTTCTTCGGATCTGTTTTTATTGTAAGATAAAATTTTCTAAATATGATTTTCAAAATTAGTACAATGCGTAGAAGTCTAGATGAGCGTTAGTGATGCCATCTTACTTGAGTTGGGTGATTGTAGTACTGGTAGCTATCCCTAATAGTTGACCTCTTCTCGGGATAAATGTCTCATAAGGTCTGATGTTCTTCGGTTGGAAAATGTTCTTGATGGTTGAGTTTTGTTCTGATGAAAGGTCTTAGACGGTTGATCGCTACTTAGGAATGGTCTAAGACTTGGAACCGATAATATCACGAGGAAAAATTATATAAAAACTGGATAGAGATTAATATTAGGTGGCTAGAAGTCTAGATAAGATTGCGGTGATGCCCGAGTACCTGAGTCGCTGGTTACAATGTGACTTGAATACTAAGAGGTGTCCCTGATAGTTGATCTCTTCTAGGGGAAGGAATCAATGAAGGTTGATGGCTTTTCTTGGAAGGTGCGCTGTCCTTGACGGTCTGATCTTAACTTTGAGAAGATGTCCTTGAAGGTTGATCCTTGTTCAGGAAAAAAGTTCAATTTAGGAACTATGGCATCACATAGAGATGCAATTGAGTTGAATACCATGACCATAGGTCTAGGTAGAGACCGGGTGTTGTCTTGAAAGCACAATGAATCTTAAGTAAAAGCTTTTAAGACATAGGTTAGAAACTCAACGTGTTTGAACGCACACTTGTTTGGTCAGGACTCGAGTTTGGGAGGAGCCTGTATCTCTGGTCTCTATATAGGATGGGGTACTTAGAGATTTGGGGGTATGGAAGAATCCTAGATTGGGAGAATGACGGACCATGTTTGGTGAGTGGTTGATTTTCTTAGTTGAACTTGTACATAGTGTATTGTACTGGGATGAGGTGGTACAATATGGTGGGTCTTGTGTCAGCCTTAGAACACCTCTGTGGGTGCACTGTTGCGCTATTGTTAACCAAGGGCCCAGTTAAAAATGGTAGGACATTTGCAGTCATGGATATCGAGACACTTGCACCATTGTATGGTTGTAATGTAATTCTGGGTGAAAGTCTGTGTGGAAGGGTGAGTTTGGGATGGGGCACACGAACCTAGAAGCACAGATGAAAGCTTGAGATTGCATTATGCTAGCGTGCATTGTTTGCTTGTTTGTTAGTTGATTGTTGTAATGTATGTAGTGTAATTATTTGATATATATACCCAAACTCCTGTACCCAAAAACAAACAAAATGCTGCCAACTTAGAAGCCTAAACCCCTAGACCCTTGAAACAAAACGAAAACTTAGAGACAATGTACCTAGAGTCACATTAGCATGATGAATGCGAAAGGGTATAGGTGGGTAGGAAGCCATGATACATGGGTTAGAATATCAGAGCTCCTGGAGTAAATCACGCCAGAGAATTGTGAATTTGTAGCTCTTCTCAACTAACTTGGGAAGGAGGCTACGTTTACAATATTTCCATTGAAAATAGGATGTACATTATGGAACTACTTAGTATGTAAAAGACTTGAAGAAATTTTAATAAATTCTCAGGGAATGCTATCAAAGGAGCGACAAACTAACATCTTTTATCATTGCAAGACGATGAATCAGATGAAAAGAATCTGGCTAAACATGGAAGTATCTTATACGTAGGATCAGAGTAGCGGAGTGAAAGTGTGACGACCCATGATTTGATATACAAAAAATTATAGGGTCTAATATATGAATTTTCTGGAATTTTAGTGAAAATATATGAATTTTTCTCAATTTTCCCTAATTTTGAGTTATTTATTGGAGAAAATTAGAATAATGGAAAAAAAATACAATTTTGAGAGAAAAATACATGAAATTTTAAGGAAAATATAATTTCTTGAGAGAAATGATTTTTAGGATTGATTGTTGAATTTTCGGAATAACTATGAAATTTTTAGAGTAATTAATGAAATTTTTGGATGAAAAATGTAAATTTTGGGTAATTATTCAATTTTGGAGGAAATAATTATTTAAATGATAAAAAATGATGTATAATCGGAAGATTTGATGAAAATGTGATTTATTAGTGATTTTAATAATTTTAGAAAAAAAATGCAAAAGTTAGAATTATATATATATGTGTGTGTGTGTGTGTGTGTGTGTATAAGAAAAGGGGAAAAAAGGGGGAATTGGGCTACCTGGGCAGCCCAGGCATATGGGCCTAGACTGCCTAGGCCCATGTGGGCCGGGCTAGGCACACAACCCAGCCCGCCTTCCCCTCTTCCTTCTTCCTTCTTTCTTCTTCCTCTCTTCTTTCCTTCAACCACCACCTACAACAAGTATGGTAGGAGCAGATTTTGCCTCTTGATTTGGACCACCGGTGGACGTTACCGGCACGCCATCCCTTCACCCCGTGAACTCCGGTTAAGCAACCTCCATGCCTGACTATTCCCCCGGCCACGTGTGTGGCCACGTGGCACATTTTGGTTTGTGCAAAACCCCTCCCAAACATCACAAAATCTGGTTTTAGTGCAAAAATCCAGTTTGAACGAGCTACCTTTCACCCCTCATATCTTTTTCGTCTGAGCTTGAAATTTGGTGATCTTGGTGTCTTTGGAAAGAGCTCATTTCCCTCTTCAAGTTTATGCAAACCGTTGGACAAAAGCACCGGCCTGTTGAGACGAAAATTACCACGAAGATTGGCTGTTCGTCACGGATGAACCCAGAAAAAATCAAACCATTGAGTTTGTTCAGTCTTGTGAGGTCGATATCTTACTCATCCGAACTCGAATTTTGAGGTACCATAGCTCGTTTTGAAGCTTATAATGTCTAATTCAACTTTCAGTTTTTGAGAAACACCAACTGACCTCTTGAAACATGTCGAACATGGCGTCGAAGGGGGGTTGTTCGTCACTGCAAAACCTAGAAAACCAAACAAGTGTGTTTGGCCGAGTTTTGTGAGCTGATTTCTCACTCGTCCGAGCTTTGATTTTCAGGTGATATGGCTTTTTTCAAAGCTTGAAATGTCTAATTTAATTTTCGTTTTGTGAGAAATAGCAAAGAAATACTCGAAGCATGTCGAAAATGGTGTTGAAGTGGCTATTTAACATGCATGTGTTAGTACTTAGAAAATTTTTGAAAAAATTGTCATGATGCTATGATTTTGAGCTTGCTGTTTTGATTTTTTTAAAATAGCTAGACATGTTAGATTGATCTAAAAATTTGAGGGTATGATTATGAGATAATTAAGAGTGTTGTGTAAAATTTTCGGCTCAAACCAATAAGTACAAGGTGTTTAAATAGATGGAAATCTGACTGTTTGTTATGTGCAATCTGAGAAAAACCAAGTTCCTGATATTATCATTGAAAAACATAGCAAACGAGGTCCAAAATTCGTGAAATAAAAATTTGGAGACTCCTTAGGAAGTTTATATTGTATCTGGAAAATTTCTCATCAATCTGATATACGGATTGACTGCAGAAAATTCGGAAAGTCCGCTGCGCAGGTAGAGCAAAAGGGGCTAGAAATTAGGTACCTGATACCCTAAATGAAAACTAGGTCAAATGAAGTCCAAAAATCCCAAATTAAAATCCTAGTGAATATATTTAGAGTATAGGTCCTATCTGGAAATTTTTGTGCAATTCCGACATACAGATTGGTCACAGGAAAATCGGAAAATTCTCTGCGCGGATAGAATGAAAATCTGAAATTTGAACACCTGATATCCCTATTAGAAGACGTGTCAAATGAGGTCCAAAAATCCCAAATTCAATTCTGGTGATTATTTGAAGGGTCTAGATCAAATCTGGAAGGTTTCGTGCAAATCCAGTGGTTGGATTGATCGCAAAAAAATCGACAAATTTATTGCGCAAATTAAACTAAAGGCCTAAAGTTTGACCAAGTGTTGGGAATTGGGGATTTTGACCCAATTTGATCATATTGACCAATGTTGGCCAACTTTGACTAAGGTGACCGAGTTTGATCGAGGTTGACCAAGTTTGACCGATTGACCAGGTTTGACTGAGTCGAATTTTAGGTCGACTAAGACTGACTAGGGGTAGTGGGACTGAAATTAAACAACATTTCATGAGGAACTGAAATTGAGTAAACATAATACATATTTGAGCATATATCGCGGGACTGGGTCAAGTGTCGAGGGGACATCGGTGCGCGGGACTTGAGGTGAGTAGTTTGACCTAGTTGTTATCTTAACTGTATTCCTTGCATGAAGAAAAATTGAAATTGTCATCGATTGAATGGTTTCATATGTTTGAGCTACATGGGTTGATTTGAAATATATGTAGTCGTACACCGATAGTGAGACCATAGGCTCAAGGTCCGAGCGTAGGGTCAGGGTACACGATGTGATTGGATTAGGCTCGAGGACCGAGCGATGGGGTTAGGGCATATGATCAGTGCGCCTAGCCTCAAACCCGCTCGAGCATGGCACTTGAGGACCGAGCGCAGGGTTAGGGCATTCGATGAATGCGCCTAGCCCTTGACCCGCTTGAGTGGCCGGTACGCCTCACTCATGACCCGCTCGAGCAGTGACCATAGGATTGTATTGATGATTTAAACCCTAGTCTTGATATAGTTTTGAGCTGCATGTATTTAAATTACTTTTTTTTAATTGTTGCACTATTTATAACTATTTTACTACATACCATGCTTTCAATTACTACTCATGCATACATGCACGATTTTCGGAGTGCTAGTTAGATGATATACTGGTTTTCCTACTCACTAAGTCATGTTGAATATTAGGCTCACTACTCTACTAACATTTCAGGTTCCTCAGCGACTGATAGAGGGAAAGGCGTGGTGATAGCCTAGTCCCCGTGTGGTCCTGTATTACCTTTTGTTTCTATCGATAGGTCGGTCGTTTTTTTTTGTAAGTCTAAACTTCTAAATGTCGAACTATGTACGCTTGTACTTTTGAAACATGACAACGTGTAATATATCGTTTACTTTCGCATTTTAATTAAATGAATGTTTAAATTACTCTGACGTGGCATGGATGTCGAGGTTGGAAAGACTTAATGGCAGCTAGGAGGACCCGAATAGATGAGTCGGTTCGTTGAGCCGCCGTGCCGGTCGGGTCGCCCTTCGGCCTAGGAAAGGGGTCCCGATAGAAAGCATAATGGGCTAGTAGAAAATGTAGATCGATTGACAACATTAGTCAACTTGATTCAAATTTAATATTCTTTAGTCATACATGTCATTCCAAGTCATGTGTGATCATCAATACAACATCCAAAGTAATTCAAAATTGATGTGTTCAACCATTCATAAATCATCTCATTGAAATTTCTAACCAACATGTTATGGCACAAACAATCATGTATCAAGGACGTACACCAAATCAAACCCAACCAAGGTCAATCAAGCAAGTCCTTCCATGCTTATAAACATATCTTAAGCTAACAAACATCATGTTAAGCATTCAAGATTTGGATAAGGCTGGGGAGTAAGAAAATCACACCCACATTTGTACTCCTCAAGCTTGCGCCTTGCTCCTTGCCGTGCATGCCTCAGATTACTAGTTTATAGGGTTTTTAAACAATGTACATGTGTGAGTCAAAGGCATTCATGGCACAACCAAAACCTTAAAGTTTGTGTTTTTGGCGCATGTGTTTCAAATGCATCCAAAATTAGTACAAAACGAGAGATACTAGTGCATGTCGCATTACCGCGGCAATGCGACATGTGCTTAACACCTTAACACTTGGTCATTGAGTTTAAATCACACATTAACTCAAGGAAAAATGGACTACATTTGAGAAAAACGATTTAAAAAGCTAAGAAAACAAGATCTCAAGGGGGTTTTGAGATTTACCTTAGCACAAAACCCTTTTCAAGCTTGTTTCAACCCGAATCCACCCTTGTTGATGTTCTCTTGGCGGATCTGAGCTTGAAAACAGTAGAGAATGGTTTGAAGGAGCTCAAACCACCCTTAGAACCCAATAGAACACTTAAGAAATGAAGTAAACAAGTTAGGTGAGAGCTAGAGAGAAAAATTAGTGATTTGCGGCGAAAAAATCCAGATCTAAGGTTTTCTGCGCATGTTCGTTTATATGGAAATCGACGAATTACTGCGGTCACTATGCAACTACCGTGGTCATTGTGTGATTACCGCGGTGGACAGACTGGTATGCATTGTTCATTTCTGGGTTTTTTCGTGATGACCGCGGTCACCCAGATACAGACCACGACCACCAGTATGCACTTTCCTGTTTTGTTTCTGGGTTTCTCCCGCGATGATCGCGGTCACTGTATGACCGACCGTGGTCACCAGATCGAAATTCTGGTGTTTAGTGTCTTTCTTCGCCATTTCTCGTGCTTCTCGGATTGATATCACTCTTACACTTATTTATACTTATAATACATGGTTTCGGACATTTTGGCCATTTTTATTCTTTTACTAAGTTTGTTGTTCCACTATATCCGTTCACTAACGACGTGGAGGTCTCATAGACTTTCAGGGTATTACATTCCAACACTAATCCGAGGCTGTTTTTTGTTATTTTTGCAAGAGTTTAGATCCTAGAACTCTGACTAATTAAGTTCTACCCAAAACAACAAGCAACTATAGTCATATTTACTCTCAAACACAACTCCAAAACATGGTATGCATAAGGGTGTTCTAGAATTTTTCTGTCCCATAATACCTAACTACTAGGTAATATTTGCAAGCATAGAAAATCTAAACTATAGAGGCCTA
>JAJIYU010003061.1:0-28239 GCA_030144865.1 Tinospora cordifolia | reverse complement strand
GATAGTGAGTGTTATAGTTATAACAAAAATAGAATTAAAGCAGTCAATTTAATACTTTATTTTTTTAACAATTTTTAAAAGGCCTTCTTCATAAATTATTGAACACGCGATGTGGATTCAAAAAATTTTAGTAGCATTAATAGGCAATTTTAAAAAGTAAGTTAGAATTTAGAAAAGTATGTTAGTTTAAAAAAGTTTTATCATTTTAAAGTCCTTTTACGTTTTAACATAAAAAATGCTAAATTGATAATTGTAGTTACATTTTTTTATACAAGTGTAAAATTTGCAACTATTTGAGAAAAAAGTGTAATGTATTTGGAAATATATATATATATATAGATACATATAATTGTAGTTACATTTTTTTTCAGGTGTAACTTTTTGCTAACACACCAAGGCACTATAAAGTTGAGAACCTCCTTCTAGCAACATAGCCTTACCAAGGTATGTCCCAAGATAGTATTGCATCTCAATCCTTACAAATAATACTCACTCGCAAGCTCATTCGCCAAGGCACTATAAGATTTGAGAACCCCTTCTTGGTCATTCGACATTGGTTGATGCAGATCCCAAGACCTTCTTAGTCCTTCTTAGGGGTCACAATGTTGCAAGTTGGAGCCTCACAGTACAAAGAAAACAAATCTTCAACACAAGTATTATAAGAGTAAGAAACCCAAACATTTTATTGATCATAGTAAAGATAACAAAGAAAACACGATTGACATGATGGATCAATGAGCCACCAACTAGATCTTTGCCTTGCAGTGCACTTTTTCTCTAGATCACTCTATATAGCTCAAGTAGCCATGAATGACGACCTTGGACTCCCAAAGATGACTACACCTATCTTGGTCAATTTAGTTATGGGTCAGGTCATCCATGCCAACCTCAAAGTAACCTAGGTCAATAGCACCAATCTACTTGGCAGCTGCGTCAACCCAGCCAACTTAAGTGTGTTGGCTAACTTGGTCGACCGACCTTATCAAGCAACGACGGTGATGCCTCCATGACAAGATGCTTATCTTCCATCGTATTACTTTCGGAAATCTTTATGTTAGGCTTCTCCCGCACCTAGAATCATTATAGTTTGCTTTTTGAGGATTAGGGAGATCAAGTCAGTATAAAAGTTGATGTGGCTTGAAACTACTATGGAAGCAATGCCAAACTAAAGCCATTTTCAAAACCTTTGTGGCATGGCTCCAATCTAAACTTAAAATTGCAACATTGGCAGGACTATGTCAAACATTTGTTGTTGCTTAACAACAACTTGAGTCATCACCTCCAATTTTTATCGCGCGATAACAGACATGAAAGGCTTGAGCTTCTAGTGGAAGACTTCTTGGCAGGTCTTCCTTTTTGTGATCAAGGTGCCTCTAGAGATGTCCAAAAAAGGAATGTCAAATCCAACTTTATTCATCAAGATCAAATATAATATTATGATTTTGGTTCAAATATATGCTGATGATATTATCTTTGGAGCTTCAAACGAGACCTTATATGAGGAATTTTCATCCATCATGACAAGTGAGTTTAGAATAAGTATCATGGGAGAGATTACATACTTTATTGGCTAACAGATCAAACGAACTAGTACTAGAACTTTTCACAGCCAATCAAAGTATGGAAGGGATTTGTTTAAAAAGTTCAAGTTGAACGACTTGAAAACTATTAGGACCCTTTGTCCACATTTAATTATATAGATAATGATAAGGTTTGTAGATAGTAAGCTATACAAGGGAATAGGAAACTTGGATTTAACAATAGATAAGCCAAACATTTAATTATATGGATAATGATGAAACAAGAAGGTTTGTAGATCCTAAGCTCTATAAGGGAATAGGAAACTTGTATTTAACAATAGGTAAGCCAAACCTCATTTTTATAGTGTTTGTCTTTAAACTAGATTTCAACCTAGTCCTAAGGAAGCATTTTAGGTGCATTAAGCAAATTTTAGATATGCTAATGGAGTTGTAAACATGGGACTTCAGCATTATGTTGATTCAGATGTTGCTCAATGTTTAATTGATTAAGAGCAAACTTCAAGATTTTGCCAATTTATGAAATCATCGCTTATTTTTAGGCTTAGCAAGAAACAAAATCAACTGGCCTCATCCACAGCAAGAATTGAATATGTAGCTTTAAGGATTTGTTGTGCTCAAGTGCTTTATATGAAATAACAATTATGATAAATCTTCGTGTTTGCTGCGATTCTATATGACAAAATAAGTAATATCACTATTTTAAAGAATTCAATTTTGTATTCTAAAATGAAACATCTAAAATTAGACATTATGTCCTTAAGGACAACGTTTAAATAAATTGACACGAGACTTGCTCATGTCAGCACCAAATATTAATTGGCTGACATTTTCATGAAGTCATTGCTAAAGGGTCAATTTGCACACATGAGAAGAGATTTGGAAATATTTGGTAAATCAAGCTTACCGAACTAAGAGATGTATTTGAAAATTTAAATTTTCCAAAATACTTAAAAGAAGTGCACACCTTATTAAGAAACGCGTAAATTATGGTTCAATTTCAATATTTAAGAAGTTCAGATGTAAACAAGTTTCCTCTAGAATTGGTTTTTTGGAGTTCTCTTGGAATAAGGATATTTGAAGTTAAAACAGGTTTCAACCTAGGAAACATGTTTTACTGTGCATATAACCAAACTTTAAACGAAATGTTGTTATATTTTCAAGCTTCAGATAGTCAAAACAGATCTCCACCCTCTCAATCTAGTTTGGAACAGTTAAGAAAGAGTTCCATTCCATCTTTTCAGACCAAAACACTTACCAGATCTGTGGTTTATTTTTTCATCACCAAACCCATTTTAAGCCACCATTTTCATATTCTTTCAAAAATGTTGTAGATTCAGTCCAGATCTATTTTTACCCATTCTAAACCAGTTTCCACCAATCTTCTTACAGTTTGTAATTCATTCTTAAGGTTCTATTCCTTAGTTTCATCCATTGTTCAAACATTCAATCCTTCCTTATTTACAAAACCTTCATTCACTTGCTTGTACTTATATGACAGAGAAAAAAATTGTAAATTAAAACCAAGAACAGCAAATGTGAGAAGAAAATTCATCACTGTAAGTTTTGCAACTATTAAGTGAACTTACAGACTACCTAATCCGCCAACAAAACCTAGACATTCAAGGAATCATCAAGAAAACATCTTCTCAATCCAATGAGCAAAATAGGAAATCTATTCCACCACCTTCATCAAAGCCAACATCTATTCTTTATCCTAAGAAGCTCCAGTCAAGGCCAATAAGGCCACCATCTTTAGCTATTTAGGACAATTTTCAGCACTATTTTCACATGGCATATAATCCAGAAAATATTGCTCTTTTTGTTGATAAACAAAAGTTTAAAAAAGGAATAAATACACAAAACAATCACAAAAACACAGAACAAGTAATTATGAAACGTCTCTTGCCTTCTTAGGCAGTTAATTTACTTGCTAAGTTGACAACAATATACACTTTTATGCTTTATATCCATCCAGTCAGAGGCAACCTCCAGCTATCGTCAGGAAGGGCAAAATGGAACTACAGGATGCTGAATTGAAGCATATTCATGAACTGTAACTTGCTGCTTTCAGAGATCATACCATTAGTTGCGGAAAGCAAATCGAGCTAATCTCACTTCTGTACTTGGTTATTAAACAAGCACGCAATACACCTTAATCTAACATCTATCTTCAAACTTTGTAATGATGATGATGACGCCGTCGATGTTTACTTCTTTTATAGTCCATATCAGAATCTTCTGAATTATCAGATGAACTAGCATCAGAAAGCATCTTTGTCCTTCTCTTTCGATGCCTGCCAGATTCTGAATTCTCAGATGAACTGGAATAAGAATGCTTGTGCCTATGCTTCTTTTCCTTGTGCTTCCCAATATTTTTCTTTCGCTTTTTCTTTGGCTTTCTCTTCTCCTCAGCATCGGAGTTAGATGATGATGGAGAACAATCATCATGGTGGACCTTAGAATTGTCACCAATCTCTGATGATCGGCTTTTGTGCTTGCTCTTGCTTCTAGAGTGCTTCCTAGACTTTGTCACTGAGAAGTTGGTTAACATGTCAGGGATGTTTCCTCCATCAAGGAAACCTACAAGCAAGAATGAACAATGTTGGTTCAATGATTAGGATATGATTAGTAAGGAAGGAAATTCAAAGGCTCAGAACCTTGTATACCTCCATATTCATCAAATATGTCGTCTGCAACTATCTGTTGGTTGGGGTCATCTGGCTTGAAACCACCTCTAGGAGGACTTATACCAGGTTTTTGTTTGAGTTCCCACTTTAAAGGCTGCCCAAAATTTTCTATGGTAAATAAGACACAAGACAAGCTTACCAGAGAGGCAAGACTGAAAGAACTAGGATCAGAACAGAAAATCTGCACCTCATAATGTGCATGACATGCAACTGGGTTATAATTGCTCAATGTAACAAAACATATCTGGGTATTAGCTTCATGATGGATTCCTTGAACATGATATTTTTAAACAAATGCAAATGAATATGTGACGGAGAATGCTCAAATTCATAATTAAAAATATAGAAAATGGTACAAATCCAATGACAGCAATCAAATCAATGAGACAATGCTTTACCTTCAAAAAGGCAAGCAAGTCAAAAAGAGAAACCTCCATGTCAACAGAAGGAAAACAAGCATGCATAGTAAAGACAGCAATGACATGATGCCCTTTGATTCCGATAGGATGGACCTAAATTGTGGGGAGTAATACATCAAAGATAACCAAGTTATGTCCGAGAGATAGTAGTTTCATGGGCTTCAGCTCATTCATATGTATACATTAAGATGAAAGGTTGAGAATATGAACTTACAAATTTTAACAATAATAAAACAGGAAACAATAAGAATGAGTAAAAAATGGTTGCAAAAGGGATCTTAGAAAGGATGATCAAGCTAAAGCCCAATATGAGCTTGTGGGCCGAATTACTGTTAGAAGTCAAAAGCCAGATAACCCTTTCTTTCTCTTGACAAGAAACCGAATGCTTTACAAACTCATGCAAAAAATTGCACAAACACAAAAGTATGAAAATATAAAAAGAGGCCCAACAAGGGATGACCATGTCTTACGGAGGCACTAAAACAACTCTAGAAGAGAGTCCCAACTCCAAATCCATTTCCCAATATTATATCCCGCAGACACTTTACCACTACCTAACTCAAAAACCAAACCAAAAGACAGAGCTACTCCAAACTTGTTCCTTCATTACATATAATATCAAAAATCCAAGTGTTTCTATCCATCAACTCTAAGAGATACCCAAAAGTCATTTCCCAAATGGTAACCAATTTTTTTAGGATCAACTTACTAGGAGGAAAAGAAAAGAGTCCTGTAGAACTGGACTTAACAGGAGGTGACAGCAAAACACCCATTTATCCCATATTCTTCTCCCAAAAGTACAGTCCCCAGCTGGTAAATCAACTCCTCTCTATTCCCATACAAGCAGTGCCAATTTGGGGATAAGCATGAGCTAGGAAGCTTTCTTTCAAGGACGTCAACAGTGCTAAGCCGGCCATCCCAGTATCTTAACCTTAAGTGGAAACATGAGCTTTTCAAATAAAATTAGCATAATGGAATTGAGTTGAGGAAAAAAGGGCTTGACGTCAACAAGGTGTTAAACAATGATTTGGGATAAGAGACTCTCAACTATCTCCAACCTCAGTACTCTGTCTCTGTCTTCAAAAAGTCTGCATTGTTCAAGACATTCAATAAAAGCCAGGGTCTCATTGATGTTCGAGCCAGAGGACAAAGAAAAAGAAGATCGCAATTTCATGATATATATTATCCCTCAGAATGAGGTGAAATAAAAGATGAGAATCGTATGAAGGCTTAAGATGGCATAAATTGATGAGTCTTGAAGCATCCATTTCCACACAATCCATCTTCCTAAAATTTAATATTATCACTGTTACCCATCCTTAGGCATACACAACTATAGAAAGTTGAACAGATTGAACTGATGAATTTCTAGAGACTTTAAAAGTAGCTTTAGGTAGGGGTGGCAATTTGTGACACAACACGATAACCTGACACGAACACGACACGAAGTTAATGGGTTTGGGTTTAGCATAAATGGGTTTGGGTCAAAACGGGTCAAACACGATTAGACACGACTAAATGCGGGTCATAAACAGGTTAACCTGATAAACTCGAAAATGACACGTTTAATACAATTATGCATAAGTTAAAAGATAAACTATAAATAAGTTCATTTAAAATTAATATATTTATTAATTTGTTGATAGTGTAGTTTTTTTTAGATATAATTTTTGAAATTTTTAATTTATTTTTAATATATTTTATATTTTTATTAATATTTTTTATAAAAAATTATTTTAAAAATTGATTATAAAAAGTTAAATAGGTCATATACAGATACACGATTATAAACCCAATTGTGACACGACCCATTTACGACACAACCCGTTTATAACACGACCCATTTACAATATATATGACACGACCCATTTATGACACGATAACACGAATTGCCACCCCTAGCTTTAGGGTAGACATGACCATTCTGGCAGTTCCGAAGCATTCCACAAATGCTTCTATTCAACTTAGTCCATAGTAAATCATTCTCCTATGTAAAACACTCCAACCATTTGCCAACCAACACTTTATTTTTGCTACTAGTGTTCCCAATAGATAAGCAAGCATCCTTTATTGGGTTCCTTGGCACCAACTCCCATCAAATAAACACAATCCTTCATTCCCAAAGAAAATTCCTCATGGTGCGCTCAATAATACGCACAACCATTTTAGCAATCTACCCTCTTAGAAATACCTTTTTTCCACCATGCGATTCATATGGAAATTGTATGAATGACAGCTTCCCAAAAGCATAGGTTTAATGGATCCCCTCCCAAAGGCATTCCCAAAGTACTTTTAAAGGCCATGAAATTGAGAAATGGAAAAGTTCATCACCAGAAATTTAGGATACTAACCCAAGATATGGAAACAATTTCCATTAACATTGCTTTCTCGAGTAAATAATTACTAAGGAGAAGTTTTTATTTCTATTTTTTTAAGATAAAAGGGTGAAAAAGAGAACAAAAACTTATGACAGGTCAAGAAGAAAAAAAAAAAAACCTTATCTCAAGGATGTAATTATCTTTATTAAATATGAGTTTTTAAATTAAAACTATATTTTCATATAATATATTGATTTTATTCACTTAATACTAATAATACAAATTTTTAAGTATTTGTTTTATTATGTTTTTAAAAACATGGTACTACTATTACTTATTATTTCATATCCACTTCTATTAATTTTACTAAAACGATTTTTACTATTTTTAATTCAAATAAATTTCATTATTTTGACAAACTTACTTTTTTGAAATTAAGTTTATTATTTTAACATAGATACTTTATTATTGAAAATAACTACAATAATAATAATTGATGAAAGATCCGAAATATTAAAAGTGTCACAAGCTTGATCAATTCTTAATAATTTTAAACAATTCAATAACATAGGAGAAAGCTAATCTCAAATCTAGAATTCTAATAAGACCCACTTGATTGATCAATCTCTCCAATGACCAAGTTTAAAAATACAAATCAGAAAGTAACTCATAATGATATAAAAATACTAAAACAAATGCCACTCCATGTAAAATAACTCCTAAGAAGATAAAATGACTCAAATTAAATCAGATGAGTTATTTCATGTCGAGCATCATTTAAGTATTGTCATATACTTAGGAGTGGCCTTCCAAATTTTTATATAAAAACTCTTTTTCATTAAATAAATTAATCAATCAAGTGAGTTTTGTCTGAATTTTCCATTTGAGACATCTTTTTTCTTATGTTCTTTGTTGAACTATTTAAACTTGTCAAGGATTAATCAACTTTATAACATTTTTTTTAACACTTCGGATCTTTGCTTCTTTGCATTTTAGGGTTTGATTGGACATATGAATCAAATTTTAGTTTTTGGGGGTTAGAATACCTTCTTGATTGTGATTCCTACGATCTATTTCTAGTCTCCAAATATTTTATATTTTCATGAAATATTGAATTTTTAACAAAAATCAACTACTATTTTCATTAAAATTCAGTTTATTATTTTAATAAAAATTGTTTTACTATCTTCTTTTGAGGAAAGAGCTATGGACTACTTTAGTTAGATTGCATAGGAAAGAATGTAAGGATGCTTGGTCTGAGACAAATTTCAGTGAAAGGAGATCTATTAAGGATATAGACCAAGCTATTATTCAAAGGGAAGACCAGAAGTTTGCTCCAGCGGCAAAGCTGAACTGGGTTAAAGAACAACGTGCCAATAATATCTATCACAGAATTTTGAGACGAGAATAGCCTTGGAATGTTATCTCCAAGCTTGAAAAAGTTGATGGATCTTGGTTGATACAGAGGATGATATTGTAAGAAAGGTTGAGTCTTATTTTAGCAATTTCTATAGCGCTAAGGGGGGTTAGTGTGGGGGATAGAAGGGGTGGATTGGATACCTATTTCCTAGGAAGAGATGTCTCACAGGAAAAGCCTTTTGGGTTGGAGGAGACTCACAAGGATGTTTTCAGATTTTAACAAAATAAGGCGCCTAGTGCTAATGGTTTTACATTGGATTCTATCAACAATGTTGGAAAATTGTGAAGTTAAACTTCGAGGTTATGAATGAATTAGTTAATAGTTGGTGATTAATAGATCAATTAATAAGGCATACATCACACTCATCCCAAAGAAAGTTCACCATAAAAGAGTTAAATGACTTCAGACCTATCAATCTAGTTACAAGCTTGTACAAGATTGTTGCGAAGATTCTTGCTGCTTGGCTGCCATTGGTTCTCCACAGACAAGGACGGATTTTGTGGAAGGCAGATAAATTATAGATGTTAAATTAGTTGCCACTAAAGTAAGCCAAGATTAAAAGGTCATTTGGCATTTTTCTCAAAATTAGTTTTGAGAAGATGCATGAAATGATCACACATACTATTTTTTCAATAATTGCAGTCCTAGGGGAAAGATTGAGGCATCAAGGAGATAAAGGCAAGGTGCTCCCTTAATTTAGTTCACATTAGTGGTTGATGATTTGGGTAGAATGATGAACAAGGTCATTGACCATTGGGTGCTGAAGGGCTGCTCAGTGAAAAGAAATGGTCACTCGGTCTCAAACATCTAGTTTGCGTGTAATTGTCTCTATTTGGTGGATGATGATGGTTTTAGTCTAGATACCGCTGTAAATGATGATGGTTCTACTGGATTTCATGTATGAAGCTCAATCTTGAGAAATGTCAAGTGACTGGAAGTGGTATTCAAGAAGATGAGCTCTTGTGTGCTCCTTCCTCTCCCAATCACTCTATTGCTCATTGGCCCTCAACATATATGGGTCTTTCCTCTAGCATCCTATTTGGCAAACAGTCTCTGTTGGCTAGATAATTGGAGATGAAGTTTCCTCTCAAAAGGGGGGGCGACTAACTTCAATTAAAATTGTTTTAGATGTAATCAAACTTATTACCTTCCAATGTTCAAAGTCCCTAGATTGATGGGTGGAAGACAGTGGGGAGTGTTGACTAGTGAAGTGGAGCACTATGTCTAAGCAAGTTGAAAATGGGGGCTTGGGTATTAATAATGTGGAGGTCTATAGAAAGCCTTAGTTTAGAGATTTTAAAAGGAGAAAGATTTCTTGTGGCTGACAATGGTGGTGAGTATACATGGCCTTTTGGAGCACTTGAAAATTCATTCACTCCCTTCTCCCTCCCCCAGCTCGGTGCTTTCACTTTAGTAGGAATCTCTTGGACAGGGAATGCCAAGAGGTTGCATCTTGACATTCTCACCCCTATTCAGCTTTCAAACAGAGGATAAGATTTCAAAACTTGGTAAACAATCAGTTATTTTATCTTCCAAAACATTTCTAGACCACCTCTCTTCCTCTTCCCCCCATACTCTTCAAGCTCCCTCCAAACACCCCTTCCCACACAATCTCGTACAGGAGGTGCAAATTACTTCAAAAACCAAGTTTTTAGTGTAGACTATTGCTAATGAAAAACTTGATTGCACAAACATTCTGCAGCAGTAATTTAAGAAGTGGATCCTACTCCTAGTTGGTGTTGCTTGCGTAAACAGAGAAGGGAGACATGCAATCAAATTTTCCTCGACTGTTCGTTCACTAAGGAGTTTTGGTGCAAATCAAATAACCTTCAAATTGGAGCTGGTTGACCACATTATCTTCCCTGTGGGCCTTTCCCAGGGATTGTAGTTTCCACTCAAAGTTTATACATTATTGGAGATCAACATCTTTGTTTTCGTTTGGTCCATCATGCTGGAACGCAAGCATAGGGTCCTTGAGAAGAGAACTAGGGATGTTGGGGGGCTTGGTTGAAAGATTAGACCCCTCTAATATCTAATCTTTGATGTGTTTCTTTGGGTTTGGGCCCATCTCTTCCTTCCCATTGTATATTTTTTTTGTAAAGCTTTACCATACGTAATATTCAAACATAATATATTGTTTCTTGATTTCTTATCAAAAAAAAAAAAAAAAAAAAAAAAAAAAAAAACTGAATAAATAAACAATTACAAAGCCTTTCCAAAAACGCATAACCAACACTAGAATAGCTGACAATTCATAATATTAACTTACAACCACAACAGGAAGACTGAAAGTAGATATTCTCCAAATGTCTACCATACGAAGCATAAGAGTTTTTATCAAAATGTCAGTATAAAGCCGATGAAGTGAAGGACAGCACTGACCTCACTAGAATCAGTATGGAACAAGATAGCCGTCAAGGGATCATCTCTTTTCAAACGGCTCTCCTCTGCAGGCATTATCACATCCCTCAAAGGGCATTCACGATCACCACTTTGATGGCCATAATTCCCACATCTCACACATTTCACATTACGAATCTCAACTCCAAATGGTTTAACTCTTGCAGGTAGACCAGTCTCCAACCTAAGAAAATGTCATCAAAATAAAAATATTGTATGTTGGCCATACCCATATACACATTGCCATATAGAGAACAAGAGTTATTAAAGGATATGCAAACTCAGCAGTTGAGTTGTAGATGAAAGAAAAGAGTGACAAAAACTTAGGATGCTACTAAAAAAAAAATTTGTATCATGACTTGTCACGATTGAAAATTATATACACCTCAAGTTGCAGATCTAACCATCATTGCTTTTCTCTTTAATGAAGCTTATTTTCATGGCCATTGCATATAGCTAAAGTTTTCCTTGAACATCACTCATGGTAATTCATTAGTATTGCCCCAAAAAAAAAAAAAAAAACAAAAAAAAAGACTTATAATTTATGAAATATTATACATCTTGCATTTCTTCATAATTCAATACGAAGTGTGGCTGCATAAATCACAATCATTAAATTAAAAGAATCAAAAAGAGCTATAAATGATAGTTGTTATTCCTCTCAAATTAAATTGCCAAGAAATGCAGTGTCCTCCTTTCTCTCTCTCCTCTTCTTAACCAATTTCAATCCTCACCAGAAGAATAAAAATCTAGAGATCCATATCATAGTACAAAACCAACTAGGCCAATGGTGCATATAAACTTCAAAAGAACAAAGAAAACTGCATGTGGAGCTCTTTCACATGCGGATATTGAATTGGGCCAATCAGCACAAAAACAAAAATATTTTGCCAGGTAGAATCAACCACTTCGCAAGGTAAGAGGACATAGTAGAAAAAACAAAATTAATAGATCAAAAGCAGATGATATGTCTATTTTAAGTGATGTAAGAAAGTGCTAGAACCTTGGAGCATTTTTCAAAACTGCAAATTCTTCTTCGGTTGGCAAAGCGTGACCATAAACATCTTTTGGTCTTGGCTTCTTGTTTACTTCACTGCTGACAAGATCCACAAAGAATAAAGGAAAAAGAAATTACAAAAAGTAATCTTTTAATTACAAAACTTGAACTCATCTAATGACACCAGCTTTGCAAGCTAGTACGAAAGAATGGAAGTACTAAAAAAAACAATTAATGAATCAACAGATGGTTAAAGCATAACAAGATGGTAAATGGTGAAGTACGTAGGACAGGAAGTACTAGCACCAAAAGTTGGTTCTTGAGGAGGATTAGCTTGTTCAAGCCGTTTTCTCTCATCCTCAAGTTCTGCTGCTTTGGCACTTTCAGCATTATAACCAGGCGGTCTCACATACATAAAACTGACAGCTTTCATCATCTCCACCTGCAAATATGATTGAACTATTAGTGGAATCTAAAAGAATTTGTATAGATCATGTTCACGTGTAACTTTAGTAATATGGATAGAATTTTATAAGGTTAGAGTCTCCTTTTCATCTTGTGGGGCTGATTCCCTTTTTCTGGATACTCTATGGGTTTGTGTATGTTATCCAAGGGTGTCCCCAAAAAGGGAGCAGTTGACAGGTTAACAAATCATTTTGCAAAGTTTTTTCTCTCTAATTTTGAGGCCATCACCTCATATTTCTTCATGTATAGTTTTATATTTCAAATCAGTAAATTACTTTTTTGTTTTTTGTCAAATAAAAAAAAGATTAATTTCATCTATATACAAGATAAGGATCACAGTCTCAGATCTCATTGAGAAAGATATTATCTTATTGGCATATTGATTACATAATAAAAATTGCTTGTCAATTTAAGAATTTAGGATCAGGGTTTCCAACATTGGGTACTCGAGCTTCCCATTTAGGTACTAACGTGTACACTTCATCAATTTGATTCCTTTGTCGCTATCATTGGCATATGTCATCGACATCAGGTGTATACAAAACCGCAAATGAAGTTATCAACAAATAGGAAACATAGCTTATATGAGATGTTCTGATCACATTGGATATACAATGGCAATACCATAATTCAAAATATTTGCATCATTTCATTGTGTAACATCCAATAAAAAGGACAATCCAGCTGAGAACTTTGTGATCACCCTTCTTCATTGCCCTTCTTGATATTCTAACCCCCCAATCAGCCGTTGGGTGAAGTGGAAACAGTTTCTTGGCCAATTGAATCTTTTGGTATGTTCTCTAAATCCTTCCTTCATAACTTTAACTGAAAATGATTGTCCTTCTTGATATTTTAATCCCTGTCCAGCTGTCCAGTGAAGTGGATAGGGTTTCTTGGCAAGTTGAACCTTCTGGTATGTTCTGATCACTTGAATATACAATGGTAACACCATGATTTGAAAATTTTGCATTGTTTCATTCTGAAATATTAAATATGAAGGACATGCCAGCTGATAAAAATCTGCTCTCACCAAAAAAAAAAAAAAAAGTTTCTCATGATCATCATCTTTTCCCTCACAATGTCATTTGAAGGGCACATGTTTTTTCATGGCAATCATCATTCAGAGACAATTCAAGAAGCGGGTCATTTCTCCAAGTTGGCATTGTTTATGAAAAAAAAAAGAAAAAGAAAAAGAAAAAAAGTGGGGAATCATCACTCAACAATTCATTGAGTCTCTTCATTAAATAGGTTTGGCATAAATGGAGTGACCTTCTCTAGTGAGTGGGATGAAATCTCCACATTATCTTCCTTGTGGAACTATCTGGACAGTCCCACTTCCCCAAGAAATTCATTGATTATTGGCATGTTATCATGTTAGGGGCATGTTGGGTAACTCCTTCTGCCTAGCCTCTCTAAGGGTCAAGGCTTGTAAGGTGTCCCATGGGTTTTCTTTGGAAGACTGGTTAAGGGATTGGTCCTCCATTCTATCTCGCTTGTAGACTTGGTCTTACTATCTCGTATTTATTCATTGTATAGTTTTCCTCCTTATAATTATAATTCGGTACACCAGTTTCTTGGTCTCTTGTCAAAAAAAATCAAGAATCTATCTTCAATTGACAAAAGTCAATTGCGTGATGTCAATAGTTTTGTGAAGCACTTTTCTTGAACTCAATGAGACAACTCACCTTATGATTTTGTATAGACTTGTAACAAAGCATATAAGACAAAAGTTTTATATGAAAATTGCATTTGTGGTTTCATTAATTACCGCTCTAAAATAGAATTTGGCTATCACCCTTATAATATCATCTTTGAGCACTTCCATGATTTCAAAGAGAATGTTAAGGAGAATCCATCCATTCACAATGCTTTGTTGGGGGCCCACAACTAAACATAGTTGCTAGCTCCACTCTCACAAAAGAACATTTTGAGAAGGATACTATGTTCTACATTGAAAGGCTTCCACTTGATCCCCTCAATTCTCTAGAAGTGATTCGAAGAAGATACAAATGGGCTTTTGAAATGACAACAAATAATTATGCACTTACAATTTAGAAAGTTCAAGACAAATGCAAGCACCATGACAAGGTCATCAATTTTATAGAAGTATAAAACACTAAAGGTTTTTGAGCAAGATTGATGGTCATTATGGTTTTTTACAATTAAAAAGGCATTAGTCTTTGCGTTGGGTGAAAGTTGAACCCAAGGAACGAAAATTAGACTTCGCCCCAAACTTCAATATTTGAAAATTAGAATTAATTTGAAGAATTCGAGACAGTCGAAAGAATTTTTGTAAAAATTTTTCAACTTAAAAAAGTTTGAAAAAAAAATACCTTGTAAATACTAAAATATGCATAGTTTATATTGAAAATGATGAAAACAAACATAAATAAACACATTTTACATATAAAAGTATAAATATAATGGTTTCTAACATACATTTTGATACTCAAAAAGTTTAATGCATATTGTGCATGTTAAATTAAAAGCTTTATAAAAAAAAGACAGAGAGAAACTTATTGTTAAACCCTAATGGTCTTGCAAACATAAACCCTAGTTTGATTGATCGTTGACTCACTAGTCGCTACAAGCGCAAGTTTATCCAATTTTCTCTATCGTTGGAATAGATGACTTTCATTTCTCGTTCATCTCTCAATGTCTCTCCTCTTATGCTCTCAACTTATTTTTCTCTTCTCTTTCTTCTCTCTATCATTTCCCCTCAAGGCTACAACTCATTCTTCTTTCTTTTGGATTGCCTCTTACCAATTGCTCATATCTCACCTTCAATCTTTTTCATTCCTAGGAAGAGATTTTTTTTTAGAATCTTTATAATTATATAGAATAATCTCTACGCACTAAATAGATTTTTTTCTTAAAAAATGTCCTTTCTTTACAATTTTTTCTTGTAGACCTCCGACTTCTACACATGGCAGGAGGTGGAAGACAACTTGGTTCTTATACTGGGGAGGGATCTGAACTTAACTATCATAGATGCGGGTAGAGCAGTTCTGCACTGTTTCAACGAGCAGGAAGTTTCTAAGCTGATGGGGCCGAAACAAGTAGTGTTCCTAACTGACATTACGGTTCAATACCGGTCGGACGCGGAGCTTTGGGAGCAACGTCAGTTAGCATGTAGAAACAGCTGGGTGGGGGTGGAAGGCATCCCGGCAGAACAATGGTCCCTAGACTTCATGGAGGTGATAGCAGAAAAATGTGGAGGGATGATGAATATCGCTGAGGACGCTCTGTCCAACAGGTCTAAGGAAATGGCGATTTTGAAGCTAAGAGGAGTGGAATCCGGTTTTTTACCAGAAAACTTGGAAATCCAATATGGAGGCGAGACGTTCGTGGTGAAGCTGGTGGACTTACAAAAATCTTGGGGTCCGAAAGTTGAAGCAGCAAGGAAGGAAGATAGGAGAGCTAGAAAAATCAAAACTCCGGCAGCGTGGGAAGCCGGAACAACGCCGGAGACGAAGACGATGATGGCGGGAGGCTCAAGAACGGCGGTGCTTTCGGATACATCAACTCAACTGCAGAGCCAAAATAAAGGAAAGTTGTCAGGCAGCGGGACGCGGTGGATCGCAGGTGCGGACGTCACCACAAAAAGAAGAAACATCATACTAGACGTTTCAAGTGAAGAAGAAAAAGGAAGCCAGGAGCGGCAGAGAAGGGGGGAGGCAAGCCGGGCCATAAGAGATCAGACATAGACTTAGGGCCTAAAAAGAAGACAGAGAGGAGGCCACACACAAGTGTGGGCCAGGCCAAACTAACCCCAGGATCCAAAGGCCCAACAGGGGCCCATCTTCTCACTTATACCAGGAAAAAAAGGATTAGGGGGCCAACTGAATAGGTGGATCGGGTTGTCTAGCTCAGGGAGGGACAAAGGAAAAGAAATATTGATAGAAAAGGAGGTTGCAGAGGACTCTGATGAATCGTCTGAAGGGATTCCCCTTATGAGGAGGCCTAAGGAACGCGGATCCTTCGAAGACTCAGACGAAGAGGATAACCCTAGATACAAAGGAACATTCCTGCACCATGATAAGGTATGCTCTATCCCATACTTAACGGTTTTTTCTGAAGGCGCAGGATGCTCCAAGACCCAGCATCAGACTGCCACCTAGCATCAGACTGAGGATCTTGATAATGACAAAAGTAGAAGTCCCCAGGAAAACGGCACGGATGAAGATTCGGAAGAAGACCTTCAAGGGGTCAACCTTCAGCTCTCACAGCTGGAAGAGTCTCCATAAGAAGGACTCAAGGGCAGGGAAAGTAACGTCTCAATGCGGATTCTATCCTAGAATATCAGGGGATGCGGTCCTCCCAAGAAAATGGACCTCATTCGTCGCACCATCTTGGGAGCTAAGCCCCACATAGTCTCCCTCTAAGAGTTCAAGAAACAAAGCTGCTCAGCCGAGTTGATCTCTAGACTATGGAGAAGGCGCCATTTGGAATGGGGTTGCCTCCCTACATCGGGCTCGGCAGGGGGCATTATGATAGCTTGGGATAGCAGGCACATAGAGGTAACGGATAGCTTTGAAGGAAGTTTTTCCAAGTCAATTAAAATCAAGGAGAAGGATCAGAAGGAATGGTGGTACACGGCAGTCTACGGTCCTTGCACAAATAGAGAGAAGCAGGAGTTTTGGGATGAGCTGGCAGCCCTGTCAGTGATTCTCTCTGGCCATTGGAGGCGACTTCAACGCCATTACGAGACCCGAGGAGAAGAGTAACGGGGATTACCTGGACTCAACCATGGCCCAGTTTGATGATTTAATTAATGAGTTGCAGCTGAGAGATATCGAGCTAAGGAACGCCAAGTTCACTTGGACAAATAGCAGGGACTTAGTCACCTATCCAAATTGGATAGATTCCTGGTCAATTCGCAATGGGACAGCATGTTCCCCTTTTCGAATCAGTGTTCACTGACAAGGATCACATCTGACCACTGGCCGATCGCTCTGGATGCCCAGACTGCTATTTGGGGTCCCTCTCCATTCCGCTTTGTCCACGAATGGATGAACAGACCAAATTTCAAGGACACCCTCGAGAGGAGTTGGAACAAACCGCTAACTTCCGGTGGCAAGGCTACAGGTTTATGCAGAAACTTAAGAACTTGAAGATAGACCTCTGGGGGTGGAGCAAAAATTTCACTTCTGAGGATCAAAGCAAGCTCACCAGACTTAAAAAGGAGCTAGAGGACATTGACCAGCAAATTGAAGAGTCAGGATCCTCGGTGGAAATAAAAGAGAGGAGGGCCATTGTCCTGTCCCAGATTCACACTTTGGACACTCGGGTCGAAAGAGAAGCGCGTCAGAAGGCCCGTATTAAATGGGCAAAGGAAGGGGACGTCAACTCAAAATTCTTCCATAGGGTGCTTTCAATAAGAAGAAGTCAAACAGCTATAACAAGCTTAGAAGTGAATGAAGGGAGGGTGATTGATTCCTTGCCAGATATTGAAGATACTATTATTCAATACTTTTCCCATCTTTATTCTGACCCAAAATCTCCAAAATGGATAGTGGAAGGATTGGAGTGAAACCCAATCACAAGAGACCAGAGTGTTTGGCTTGAACGGGAATTTTCGGAAGAAGAAGTTAAGGAGGCAATTTTCCATTGTGACGGGGAAAAAGCTCCGGGCCCTGATGGCTTTTCCATGCTATTCTTCCAAAGAAACTGGTCAGTAATCCGGCAAGATGTCCTCAATGCAATCAGGGAATTTTACGACTCCGGAGTTGTGAACAAGTGCACTAACAAGACTTACATTCAACTTATCCCGAAGAAGAACAACTCCAAGAAGGTGGAAGATTTTCGTCCTATCAGCCTGATAACCAGCCTTTACAAGATCATAGCTAGGGTCTTAATGAAGAGGTTGAAGGAGGTTATTAAGGACACAGTCGCCGAATCGCAAATGGGCTTCATTAAGGACAGACACATCTTAGACGCGGCTCTAATCGCAAACGAAGCTGTGGAGGACTAAAAAGCTAGACATAAAGAAGGAATTGTGGTGAAAATCGACTTCTCCAAGGCCTATGACTCAGTCAGGTGGCACTATCTCCTCTACGTGCTGAGAAGAAAAGGCTTTGGTGACAGATGGTGCAGCTAGATCACCGAATGCCTTTCTTTCGTTCAGTACTCAGTCTTCATTAATGGAAGACCAAGAGGAAAGATCAAGGCTTCTAAAGGTCTTAGACAAGGGGACCCTTTCTCCCCCTTTCTATATGTTCTAGTAGCTGATGGTCTCCAAGGCATCATTAAAAAGGCGGAGGAGAAAGGTTTAAGAGGTTTCGAGCTAGGGAAAGACAAGATCAATCTAACAAATCTCCTCTATGCAGATGATTCTTTATTCTTCCTTAATAACGATGAACACAGTTGGAGGTTACTCAAAGGAGCCCTACAAAGCTTTTCCCTCATTTCTGGTCTGAAGATAAACTTGCAAAAGAGCCAAATAGCAGGCATTAACCTCAGTGCTGCTAAACCTCTCTAAAGCAGAACATGTCCTAAGGATTTCTGCTGGCGACTTACCCTTCAAATATCTGGGCCTGCCTCTCGGAGGGAACAGCAAAAGGATTTCATTCTGGAATCCGGTGATTCAGGTTGTTAAACGCAGAATTGAAGGTTGGAAAGGAAGCTATCTATCAAAAGGAGGTAGGCTCCTCCTAATTATATATGTCCTGTAGGCGCTCCCCTCATACTTCATGTCTATTTTCCTAATGCCAGCTAGTGTTAGAACGAAAATTGAGAGGTGTATCAAGAGGTTCTTTTGGAAGGCTGAATCTGCAGAGAGACCTCAATCCCTGGTGAGTTGGAATAAGGTCTGCAGACGGGTGGATAGAGGAGGATTGGGGGTAGGTATCATGAAAATTAGGAACTTGGCCTTGGTTGCGAAATGGCTTTGGAGATTCTCAACAGAGAAGACTTCCCTTTGGAGGAGAGTCGTCTCCAGCATACATGGGACCTCTCACAATAACATGGAAGCGGGGCTTAACAACAGAGTCTCAGGGAGGTCCCCGTGGAAAAGTATTGTATCAATTTATCCAAGATTCTTAAAATGCATTCAGTGGAGAATAGGAAGTGGCTCCACCATTCGTGTATGGGAAGATATTTGGAGGGGACAAAGGCCTATGAAAGAGGTTTATCTGAGATTATTTAGGCTGACGAGAAACCCAATGGCCTCATTTCAACAGATGAGAAGTAATGCCCCGGACAACGTTAGTATCAACTCAAGCTGGAACTTTAATTTCAGAAGACCTCTAAAAGAAGAAGAAATTGAAGAGCTCACAGAAATGCTGCAGATATTGGATAATATTCAGTTCAGCGGTTCAGAGGACTCTTGGAGATGGGATCAAGAAGGCACAGGCACCTTCTCTGTCAAATCCTGCTACAAGGCATTCGTGACACAGGCGGACACCTATAATGAGATAGAACCAAATGGCAGACTTCTCCACATCTGGAATTTCCCCATCCCCACAAAAACCAAAATCTTAATATGGCTAATTGTACAAGGCAAATTAAACTGCGCTACTGAATTGCAGATAAAAATGCCTAACTATTGCATTTCACCTTCTTGGTGTTGTTTGTGCAGGAACTCTGAGGAGGACGTAGGCCACCTTTTTTGGCAGTGTGATATTCTGAAATCGATATGGGAATCATGGAGAACACTTCTGCCTGCAATTGCTATCCCGATAGAAGACCCACTCTCTTTCTCAGCCCCGGCTTCAGTTCCTCACAAGCTTACCCGGTTTTGGAGTCTCATTAGATATGCCATCTGGTCGGCCGTATGGGAAGCCAGAAATATGTGTACTTTTAGAAATGCTAGGGTAGATAGTAGTAGGATATCTCACAAAGCAGTGTAACTTTTTGCGTCTTGGGTGACCAATACAAAATGGGGGGGTGGGTACTCTCTAGGAGAATGGATGAGGGGATGGCCCTCAATTTTGCAAAGTATATTGTAAGGGTGATTTCTCCTTGTATGGACACCTCGTCCAATTCCCATATTTCTTTATCTTAATATATTATCCGTTTCTATTTCAAAAAAAAAAAAAAAGAAATAGTCAAAACTTCAATTTTAGGTAAACTTCGCTAGTTTTTCTGAAGATTGCAATGAAATTTTATAATGTTACAATTACCTGTGAAATGCGCTTCAATTGTTCAAGCTATCTAATTAATTCAGCTAATTTCACCAAACCAAAGAATGAAAATTCGACTTCGCCCCAAGCTTCAACCTTTAAAAATCATAATTAATTCGAAGAGTTTGAGAAATTCGAAAGAATTTTTGTAAAAATTCACCAAGTTAGACAAATTAAAAAAATACTATGTAAGTGCTAAAATATGGACAATTTTTATTAAAAATATCAAAAACAAATATAATAAATATATTTTACATATAAAAATATACATGTAATGGTTTTGAACATGCATTTTAACAATAGCAATGTTTTATGCACATCGCATGTGTTAATTTAAAACTGTTAGTGAAAAGAAAGAAACAAAAAAAAATTTATTGTCAAACCCTAATGGTCTTGCAAACATAAACCTTGATTTTTCTTTCTCTTTCTTTTCTCGACATCTCTTCTCTTAGGCTTTTAGCTTAGTTTTCTCTTATTACTATTCTCGCTATCCTCTCTTCTTCCAAGTTATAGTTTGTTCTTCCTTCTCTTTGTGCACCACATAAATTCTTTCATTAAAAATGCTATTTTTCACAGCTTTTATACAATTTTTTTCTACAAAAATCTTCAAAACTTCAATTTTAAGGGAACTCCGATGATTTTTCGAAGATTTCGATGAAATTTTGTAATTTTATAATTACAGCCGAACTTCGTTTCGATCGTCCAAATTACCTAATTAATTCGGCTAATTTCAACAAACTTCGGCTATTTTCCATATCATGCAAACTTCGACTAATTTTCATACCATGGAACAAGTTACAAGCTAATGAGATAATTCTTTACTATTTTTTTTTAATAAGACAACAAAAGAGGAGCCTCCATTTTTAACAAAGGATTGGGCCGCAGCTAAAAAGGTGGGTAAACACATTGGCTGCACCTTTACAAACAGGACATGCCCAAAACCCTAGTTGTCCCCTGTTTCACTTTTTCACATAGAGTCCTTGAGAAACTAGTTCTTGTACACCCCTACTTCTGCCTTATTCTTAGCCTTCTTCCCCTTTTGGGGGTTAGAAGAGCATCGGCGTTACTGGTGCTACAGCAGAGAGGACTATATTTTGAGTATTTCGATGGAGAAAACATTTTTAAATGATAATATGAGGACAACTTTGAGTCCTACAGCTACATTATTTAATCGAATAGAGGGTATGGTATTTTGTGCAGTAATTTGCATATTCTTAAGTCACTACAAATTGAAAATTTATTATTTATTTCATGGTTATTGGTCAACGTTGTAGTAAATGATGCTTGCCAATGAAAACCACATTATAGTAACTCAATGTATTAAAGTAACATTATAAAAGAAAAATGTGAACAGTATAGAATGCGCAAAGTATACATCCCAAATGGATCATCATGAGACATTCCTATCAAGGACACACGCACAACAGAAAAAAGTGATATGAACCCATGCGTAGATCTCAAACAAAGTCGGAATTAGGATCATAGGAGGTGTCCACATTCATAAAGATTTACTATGATTATGGTTCATCAAAAAAATAAAATTGTTCAAACGACATTGAAGAATAACACGTATGTATCGAACTTGTTTGTTTAGCAGTTAAAATCACGAGTGAGGATTGCGGAGAAGTGGTACCTTCTCTTTCTCTTTCTTGGAAACGAGGGCTGTCTGTCGAAAGAACTCCTGTTCTTGAGCAAACTGATGAGAAGCAAAAGATAGAAACAATGAATTAAGAAAGAAAGAGGATCACAGAAAATAAAAATAAAAAATAAAAGATAAGAAGATAAGGAAAACCTCTTTAGCGACTTCCTCGGCTCTGCGCTGGCGCTGGGCGTCGGTCTGTTCCGCAATCCACTTGCGGCGTTGGTTAGGGTAAGAGAGAGGATGCCACGGCTTCTGATTGAGGTAGGAATGGCTCCATGCGGTACCCGCCTTTGTTTTGTAATCAACCTCTCCACCACCTACGCACCCCTTTTTGTTCTTCAGCCTCATCGTCCCTCCAGCCTCAACTTCTTCTTCCATTGCTCCACCTCCCCACTTGCTCTCGAGTTATACTATCTATCTCACGGCAACCGCTACTGCTACTTTCTTTCCTAGCCCGAGAAGACGAGGAACCCCGGGAACGAACAGATTTGTATAGCCGCAGTTGACGATCCACCGTGCTACAGCCCTCGCTCTTTCCGTCTCGACGTTGCTCCACGGGACATCGGGCAGGCTACACATCGTGGGATATTATTACTTCCTTCTCCGGCTTCTTCCTAAAAACGTTAAAAATACAAATAAATTTAAAAAAAAAAGTCTAATTTAATAGGGTATTAACAATAACTCGTAATATTTTCAATTTTAACAATATATATTTTTAAATTTTGTACATAAAATTATAATTATTATTTGATACTTAAAAGAAAATTATCTTTAAGGTAAACATATACAATAATACTTACTTATATTATAATTAAATCAAGTAATAATACAATAAAACAACCTCTTTTTAAAAATTTAAATAAATTTATAATATCAAAAAATCTTTAAAAACTTTTTTAAAAATTTTTTTATATGGTAGATGAGTTTGTCGTCATGCATACTTATCTAAAAGTGTAATATCAAATACATGCATGTATATAATTCTCTCATAACAAACCACATGGCTGTTTATAGTACCTCTTTTATCCCCAATTTCTTTCTTATATATCTGCAAGTCTAATCCTACCAAAACTCCTTAAATAGGAATCCTGTACATTATATAAATAGGTACTCCTTGCTCGCATTTCGTCTCTTTTCCATTGGTTTTTATTTTTGTTTTCTTTTCTTTTCTTTTTTTTCATGTTCTCATTTTCCTTCTTATTGGCACTGTCATCTCACGTCTCACCACTTTTACCACCGGATTTGTTGTGTTGCATTCGTCATTGTGTTCCTGCTATTGCAATTCACCTTTGCAACCTCCTTCTTCACGTATTTGACGATTCCAAGAAGGGTTTTCAGTTTCTTTCTTCTTTCCGTCCTACTCTATATTACATTCTCTCTTTACAACTTATTATTTTGCCAGAAGAAAAAGAATTATAAACAAAAAAGCTCTACAAGAATTTATTTAGTGACCCGCGAGCTTTATTTTGTTCATACTGTCCTCTGTTGGTTATCTACCAACAGGTTTGGATTTTTCAAAAGACCTCCAGACTTTAGAAACATACACTCACACTAATAGCCTAAGTATCATTCCACTACACAGGCAATGTAGGATATATAGATTCACCCGCTTCGAAGTCATCCAATCCCTGTAAGCACTCCTTTAGTAGTTACAAAGTGGTTTTGATACCACTATAATGATAAGTAAGCTCTACTGTGTTGATACTGTCCCCAGTTAGTGATGTACCAACAGTATGGAGTTTTTCAAAAGATATTGACGCATTAAAGACATACACTCACCCTAATATCTTAGGTATCACTTCACAACACAGGCAATGCGAGATATTATTAGATATTTAACCTATATTTATAGTAAACATGATTCACTGAGAGTTATTATAAAGAATGCACATATCTAATAGGTTTATGTTTTAATAGGTTCATGAATGTGTTAAAAATAAATAATATACATGTATGAACGTAGTGGTGTGTGATCTATGAACTTGCAAGTTTATACATGTTTAGATTCGCGTATGTATTTAATAGGTAGACTCATAAAAATACCTCTTATATGTTTCACTTTATCATCAAACAAATTGCACAAGTTCTAGTGTAGGGTTCAAGTTTTTCATCTCCTTCTTGAATATTTTTCTTGTTTAGTGTTTTTGTGCTTATTATATTTCCAACAAAGTGATATCAAAGTGAGGTTGATTTCTATAACTTCCAACAATAACATGTTGCGGCCCCAATCAATGAAGTATACAAATGAACGTGTTGTATAAGTCATAACATTTATGGGATATAGTCGAGAATGGTTATGTTGAACCAAAAACTCAAGTTGGACTTAACTAACAACAAGGTAATGAGTTGAAGGAGAATCGAAAAAAAGACAACAAAGTACTTTATTTCATCTTTTAAGTTATAGATGAAGCAGTATTCGAGATGATCTCAACAACCACTTCTGCAAAACAAGCATGGGATATTCTATACAATACATACAAGGGAGAAGATAAGGTCAAAATGGTGAGATTACAATCTTTGCGTGGTGAGATTGACACCATACGCATGAAGGACTCGGAAACTGTTGAAGATTATTTTAACTGAGTCATTGTCATAGTGAATCAAATGCGGCAAAATGAAAGAGTTGTTGAAAATATTCTTTGCAGTGTGTCTCGAAAGTTTAAGTATGTTGTTGTTGTTATTGAAAAGTCCAAAGATCTTTATACAATGTCTTTGGAAAGCTTGATGGGATCATTACAATCTCATGAACTTCGATTTCAACAGTTTAACTCTACTCCTTTAAAACAAACATTTCAAACACAAGTTTTTTTAAGAAGAGTTCTAAAGGAAGAAAAGGAATGAACATCAATGGTAGACATGGAAGGAAGTAAGAAAGCCAACAAAGACAACAAGAGGGTCAAAAGGATGACAATTCACATATGTCATCCAGAGGAGGAAGAGGACGTGGGCGCGAAAGCAATGCGGAAGACGTCAAAATCATAAATAAGTTCAATGTACGATTGCAACAAGTTTGGACATTATCAATCAAACTATTGGTTGAAAAAAAATGATGGTCAAACTTCTTTCGTGCACGAAAATGTCCAATATCTTGACAAAGAAGCATGTTTCTTACTTGTGCTAGCCAAGAGAATGTTCAAGATGCAATATGGTATCTTGATAGTGGTTGTAGTAACCACATGATTGACAATCGAAATGCATTCACAACTTTGGATGAATTAGTCCAAAGTGACGTCAGAACAAGAGATGACAAAAGCCTTCAAGTCATAGGTAGCGGCAACATTTTGGTGCATACCAAACAAGGTACCAAACGCATTTGTAATATTTTCTTTGTCCCTGGCCTTAAACACAATTTTCCTAGTATTGGACAATTGATTCTAAAATAATATCATGTCAAGTTTAACAATGATACATGTGAGATCAAAGATAGGAGCCATAATCTTGTTGTTCAAGTGAATATGACCAATAACAAGATGTTCCCATTGAAGATCAAAACTAAGACATTTTTTCGCTTTACTACCATTGTGAAAGAATCATCATAGCTATGAAATTTACGATTTGGTCATTTGAGTTTCAACACATTAGCTCATATGTCCAAGCATGACATGGTGAGTGACTTGCCAAATATTCATCATCCAAATCAAGTATGTGAAGGGTGTGCACTTGGAAAGCAACATCAACAGACTTTTTCCAACAAAAGTACGTAGAGAGCATCTAGATGTCTTGAGTTAGTTCACTCAGATGTATATGGACCAATGCAAACACCTTCTCTTGGAGGTAATCGATAGTTTCTTACATTTATTGATAATTATATTAGAAAAACATGGATTTTTTACGGACAAATCAGAAGTTCTCAAGTACTTCAAAATCTTTAAATCCATAGCTAAGAATGATTGTGGTTACTTTATCAAGACCTTACGTTTTGATCGTAGTGGAGAGTATGTTGGTTTCTCGAATTTTTTGAATGAGCATGACATTCGTCATCAACTCACTGTTCGATGCACTCCCCAACAAAATGGAGTAACAAAGCCATCGTGGAGCTAGCCAGAAGCATATTAAAAGCTCGAAGAAGTTGCTGATGTTGATCGTATACCTTTTGAAGGCACTTCACAAGATGTAAAATGGAGATAAGCAATGGATCAAGAAATTGATTCCATTTAAAGAAATGACACTTGGGAGTTCATTGAGCTTCCAAAGGGGAAGATCCCCATTAGAGTCACGTGGATTTACAAGATCAAGTTAAATTCACAAGGAAAAGTTGCAAAGTATAAAGTATGACTTGTTGCTAAAGGCTACAAGCAACAATGTGGGGTAGATTATCAAGAAGTTTTTGCTCCTATTGCACGTCTTGAAACCATTCGATTAATCTTTGCTTTGGCAACACAACATCATTGAAGCATTCATCAAATGGACGTTAAATCCACATTCTTGAATGGAGTTCTTGAAGAAGAGGTTTATATCGATTAACCTTTGGGGTATGTGACGAAAGGGGAAGAAAATAAAATCTGCAAACTCAAGAAAGCACTCCATGGACTGAAACAAGCTCCTCGAGCATGGTACAATCGAATTGACCACTATTTTCTTGCAAATGGCTTCAAAAGATGCTCATATGAACATACTCTCTATATCAAAGAAGGTATTGATGGTGATATTCTTATCGTTTGCTTATAGGTTGATGATTTACTCTTTACGGGCACAAGCGATCGAATGTGTGGTGATTTTAAAAAATTCATGATGAATGAGTTTGAGATGACAGATATTGGTCTTCTCCATTTTTTTTCGTACAATGGAGGTGAAGCAAAATCATGCAGACATCTTCATATATCAAAAGAAGTATGCCTTTGACCTATTGCAGTGATTTATGATGGACAGTGCAAAACCCCTATGCATTCCCATAGAGTTTGGCCTGAAGTTAAAGAAGAATAGTGAAGATGATCCTTTTGTTAAACCAACGCTCTATCCCAACCTTGCTAGAAGTCTCATGTATCTAATTGCAACCAGACCATATCTCACTTTTTGCAGTAAGCCTGATTAGCAAAGACATGGATTCACTGAAGAAAAGTCATTGGGAAGCTGTTAAAAGAATTCTAAGATATGTTCGTGGCGCAGTGAATCGTGGTTTAACCTATGAGAAGGTAGATCAACCATATTTGGTCGGTTACAGTAATAGTGATTAGGGTGATAGTTATGATGATTGTAACAACACGTCTGGTTATGTTTTTCAACATTGGTTTTGGTGCAATTCCATGGTCTTCTAAAACAATATTAGTTATGAATGTAAATTGTTGCAAAGCCTGCAAGTGTACAAGTTCGCTCTAGTATAAACCGGTGAGACCGGATATCGTCCTTAGGGAAAATGGTTTGATTAGTGATCTTAAATTCCAATTTACTACTGATTTGCATTTTATCAAGACTCTAATTTATGTGATTAGATTAAACTCTTAACTAAAATCTCTTCTAATTGAAGTAATAACTCTATTCTAATTGAATTCTATATGTAATGGGTGTTTAGGATAGTGAATGTCGCTGCATGACCCATGATCCTTCATTTTGATTATGAATTGTTTACACTATGAGTTCTCACATCTGTAATTAGAACCCTCTCCCGAGGTGCTTTAATAGTAACTAGATTTGTTTTGTATACCCCCCTTCCGAGGTGCTTACTTGACAACTTAAGTTATGTATGTAGAAATTCCTGTGCAACTCCTTAGATCAACTAATAACCTCCCGATCAATCAACTAATCTAAGTCCACACTGCGATAATCCATACTTTAGACCTCTCTTTCGAGTTAATCTAAGATATTGAGTTCATCATGTCTATGGCGAGTTGTAATACCCCAGAATTTTGTCAAAAAATTTAAAATAAATAAAATAAGTCAAATAAATTAGTTTTAAAGATTTTAAGAAATTTTGGGTGCAAATGGTGGGTTGACACATGAAAAATAAAATAAATTAGAGATACAATGGAAATTAAACAAATAAAACCTTAATTTGATAATTAAATAAAAAAAATTAAGGTTTAGTAAAAATAAATAAATAAAAATAAAGTATAAATACAAATATAGGTTAATATGGGTATGAATAAAGTGTATATTAGCACAAAAAATGTGAATACTATATATTATGAGGATATGTACATAGAAAAAATGCATATAATTAAATAAAATGTATTTATTAAAAATAAATCAAACATTATGTGAATATTAGTGTATAATTACATAATTTATTA